>BLKM01000655.1:5621979-5719863 GCA_013340265.1 Coptotermes formosanus
GGTGGGGGGGTGGGTTTGGGGGGGGGGGGGGAGCATATTCTGTGATCTAAGTAAGGTGTTTGATTGTGTAAATCACAAAATTTTACTCCAAAAACTGAAGTTCTATGGTATTGTAGGAAAGATTCATTTGCTGATAGAATCTTATTTAAATATGCAATATCAAAAGGTTGCCCATCATAATGCCAACACTAAAATGAACATATCTTCAAGTTGAGAGCATGTAAAAAGTGGTGTACCGCACGGTTCCATATTGGGCCTGTTGCTTTTTGTTCTTTACATAAATGACCTGCCCAAATTAGCAAGTAATAATATGTCAGTTACATTATATGCAGATGATACTAGTGTATTAGTAACAAATTATTGTAGGGATGAATATAAAAAAGCCATGAACAAAATCTTCTCAGATATAAATGAGTTGTTTAATAGTAACCTTTTACATTTGGATTATGAAAAAACAAGTACCTTGGAATTTAGACCAAGAATCTATAATATGATAAGCACTAATGTTTCTTATAATAATAATTTCATCTCAAATAATAACAGAGTAAAATTTTTAGGTTTGACTTTAGATACTACTTTATCTTGGGAAGACCATATTAACTATGTTATTTCCAAATTAAATTCTGTTTGTTTTATACTTTGATTACTTAAGCTTTTTGTATCCGCAGAAACCATGAGAGTGATATATTTTGCTTATGCACACTCAATCATGACTTATGGTATAATTTTTTGGGTTATTCGAGGTATAGTGTTAAGGTTTTTATGATGCAGAAAAGGATGATTAGGATCACAACAAATTTGACACCTAGAGACTCATGTAGAGTAATGTTCAAAGAATTAAAAATTCTTCCCTTTTTTCACAATAAATTTACTCTGTCTTAATATATTTAGCTGGTAATATCCAGTTATACACAATGAACAAGGAAGTCCATAATTACAACACGAGGAACAGTTCTAGCTTTTCAATCCAATTCAATTCAATTTATTTAACGTTCCATGGATCCACAATAAAAACAATAAGTAGGATATAGAACATGTCAAAAGTAATTATAATATACAGATAAATATGATAAAATGAATGAAATAAAATGAAATGAATATGTTGAATCAAACAATCGATTCCAAGTCAAATACATAAGTTGATACTAATAAAATAAGCTGATGTATAACAATAATATCATAGTAAACTAAAAACTAGTCGAAACATAGACTACAACAAATCGTAACATTTACCTGAGAAATAACATTGATATGTCAGGACTATAAACATTTGTATTATGTATATTTACTTAATTTTTATTTTAAGACTTGGTGACAATGAACATAAATTATTAAAAACTGTACATTAAAATACTAGTGGTCTTGTTAATACTGTTATTGGTACATTATTGACTTGCAATATGTTTATATTGAAAATGCCTATTGAAATGAAATTTCACATGCCTAATGCCAATTTAACTAAATACCAGAAAGGGGTATATTATACGGGAATTAAATTAGATAATCAACTGCCAATTGACATTAAGAATTCAGTGAACAATCAGAAACTTTTAGCTTCTTGCATTCTAATTCATTTTATACATTAGAGGAGTTTTATAATTATAATTGTAACATGCTATAACCATACCTAGCTGAGTTTTAGTATTCTGATGTTATAATCTGCATAGCTTATCTTTTAGATTGAGTTGGTTAGGAGACTGTATTCATCTAATTGTCTCTTAATTGTTTTATTCCAAAGGGAGTTGTCTGTGCGAATGTATGTGTTATTTTATATTTTTTTATCCATTATTTTAATTAAGTGTAGTGTAGCTGCCCTTTGTAAGTTTTTTATCAAGCTTTATTAAACTTTATTCATCTTTATTAAACTTTATTAACTCACAGATATTCAGATATGACATAATGAAAGGTATATTTTGAATGAGTGATAACAATTGATGCTCATAATTATGCTGCTTTTATTAAAATTTTCTACATAGATTCTACATTTCTTAATTTAATCAATTTTAGACATAGATAACTCATCTGACATGTATCTGCTATATATTTAATTATTATCTTATTCGTAAGACACTTTCCACATCCTCATGTTCTAGGTAACTCTATGGATCTATGGAAAATAAAGAACATGTTACAAGTTACAAGTTACAAGTTCATTCATTATAAGCAGCTCTTCTCTTTCAAGCTGCCATCAGGATATATAGGGGACCCAACGATAAATTTGATGAATTTATGTGTTCCCTAATTAGTTATAATATTCAACCACATCTTGTCTGCCTATCAGAACACTTTGCGAAAGAACTTAACCTATTCACATTTAAATTAGAGAATTATTATTTAGCTGTTAATTTTTCTAGAAATAATCATACTAGTGGTGGAGTCTGTATATTTTCTGGATTATACTTACAAGTCAAACCCATTAATTTATCCCAATTTAGTGATGAAAAGATCTTTGAAATATGTTCCATACAAATTGAATTAGGGATATATTCTATTATTATTTTATGCATTTATAGGTCACCTTCCGGTAATTTTAGTAAATTTCTTAATGCCCTTGATTCTACACAAAGAAGTTTGCACAAGCAGAAAACAGAATTCATTATTTGTGGAGATCTAAATGTGAATTTCTTGTCAGACTCTAATTTTAAATTTAAATTATCACTATTGTTTCAGTCTTATAACTTGTTTTATGTAGTTGACTTCCCCACTAGATTTAATAGTATTAACAATTCTTGTAGACCTGATAAATGTTCTGGAACTGCCTTAGACAATATTTTTATTGATGTTTCCAGGTTAAGTTCATTTAAACTTAATCCAATTATTAATGGCCGTTCAGATCATAATGGACAATATTTCATTCTGGACAGGGTGTTTTCAACTAAAGTAAATGACTGTTCAATAATTAGAGAAAGAATAATAACTACTGAATCATTATACAATTTTGTTGAAATTATTAAAAAGAATCTTGGGAACAGGTATTTTCTCAGGAAGTTTTAAACGAAAGTTTTAACTCCTTCTAAATTCGTTTTTAATTCATTTTGAATCCTGCTTTCCTATGCAACATATAAGTTTAAAAGCAAAAAACTCTAAATGGCTTACAAAAGGAATCCTGGTATCTTGTAAACGGAAAAGGAGTTTATGTATTTTTTATAATCAGTAAGTGTCCAAAACTAAAAATTTGTTATCCAAGGTACTGTAAGATATTAAGAAAAGTTATCAGAGTAGCTAAACGTAATTATTACAATACATTGACAAACTCTGCTGAAAACAAAACAAAAGTTACATGGAACATCAAAAATAATGAAACAGGAAAAGAGCAAAATATCAACCATATGCCATCAGTTTTTAAACTAAACCAATGTAACATACAAATTGACTACCCAGCCAAAGCCTTTAATGACTACTTCTTAAATTTAGTTGACGGCCTAAAATTAGGTATGGTTAGTATAGATTTAGCTGTTTCCCTTCTTAAAAGAAGATTTCCTATTGAATATTCTGATATGATAGTCATTCCCTTTATGGAAGCTGAATTAATCTGCACAATTGCATCTATCAGGAATAAAAACTCAGCTGGGTATGATGGAATCTCCAACAAAATTCTTAGATTGTGTGGAAAGTTTCTTAGCAAACCACTTATGTATTTAATTTATCATTAAAACTTGATATCTTTCCTGATCGTTTAAAATACTCCATTGTTAGCCCTTTATTTAAAAAGGGATTATCAAGTTACAGGCCTATTTCACTACTTGCTAGTTTCTTAAAAATATTTGAAATACTTATGTGTCGACAACTTAGTCAACATTTGAAAATTCACAATATCCTTGTTTCAGAGCAATTTGATTTCAGAAGTGGTATGTCAACTGATAATGCCATATATAAACTAGTAGAATCTGTGTGTTCTGCTTGGAATGAAAGGAAATTCGTTGCAGGAATATTCTGTGATCTCATGAAGGCTTTCAATTGTGTTAATCATGAATTATTACTAAGTAAATTACATTTTTATGGTATTAGAGGATTTTTGGATTGGTTTAAATCTTACCCCTTTAATAGAAAGCAAAGAGTTAAATTGAAACTTAATAGTGCTGAGAATAACTTTTCCAATTGGAAAATAGTCAAACATGGAGTGCCACAGGGCTTGGTTCTGGGGCCTTTGTTGTTTAATATATACATGAATGATTTTCCAGCATTACTTGATAAAAATCTCAATATTATTATGTTTGCTGATGACACAATGATTCTAATGTCAAATGATAAATACGAAGAACTTAATTCAAATCTTAACTCATTTTTTATTCAAATTTCAAAATTGTTTCAAGCCAGTCGATTGGTTCTTAATGTAGAAAAAACCAACAGAGTTAAATTCACATCTTCTAGATCTTCAATCTATTCATTACATATATCCTATGCAAGTTATGATATAACAGAGGCTTCAACTATAAAATTCCTTAGTTTACACCTGGATAGTCAGCTAACAGGGAAAGCACATGTAAATTTTTTACTTAATAAATTGAGCTGTGTATATTATATAATGAGAAGGCTGGTTCACATCGTAAATTTAGAAACATTAAAGGTTATGTATTTTGCTCATTTTCACTCTTTCATCGGTTACAGTATTATTTTTTGGGGTAATTCTTCATCCATGCATAAGATATTTATAACCCAAAAAAGAATCTTCAGGATTATGTTAGGATCAGGACCAAGGTGTTCTTGCAGACGCTGGTTTGTAAAATTATTTCAACAGTACCAAGTTTGTACATCTATTCATTAATAATGTTTGTTTATAATTATCTGGGTAGTTTTACTACAAATTCTTCAATACACAACTTCAATACCAGGAGTAAAAATCAATTACATCTTCCAACAGTTAATCTTTCTTCTATACAGAAAGGTGTCACTTATACTTCCTTAAGGATATTTAATGCCTTACCCTCAAATTTATTACAACTGCAGACCAATAAGGTTTCTTTTAAAAGCACTGAGAAAATATCTTCTTGCCAGTGCATTTTATTCTATAAATTAATTTTTAGTACAATCAAGAAATACTGTTTAGTGATTCCTTTTCATTTTGTTATATCTTGTTCAATTTTATCAAATTGTACTTTCTTTTTTAGTTTTATAATTATTGTATTGTTACTATATTTAAGCCATACCTTATATCACTTAGTGTTATATTTTTTGATGAGGTTGTTTATTGTGACCCTGTATATTTCTATTTTATTTCTACTTCTACTTTATTATTGATCTATATTATCTATATGGACAAGTTTCATATTCATCACCAGACGGAAATTGGATTTCTGAAACGCATGTAATTTCACGTAATGTAATTTAAAGTAAATAATGAATTTTGAAGGGTTGTAGGAGGAAGTTTGATTGAATGTATTATCCCAGCATTTGGCTTCAGGAAATGACGAAAATCATAACAAACATCCATTTGGATAGTCAGTTTGCCATCTGAGATTCAAATGAGGTCCCTGCCAAATTCAAACTGGAAACATTACTGCTAGAGACAAATTACATACTGATTTCGTGTCGTCGATTTGTAAATAGAAGGTAGAAACTGAGGGGGCAGTGAGTTAATAGTAGCACAAATACCAATAAAATTCATTGGAATGTGGGTCACTTGTGTTTAAATACCATTTTGTCACTGTCGGTGTACTAAAGTAAACGTTCAACACTATATGGTCCGAGTTGCTAATAGTGTCACTAAATAGACCAAAAACAAAGGAATGTTCTAGACCAGAAAAATGTGAAATTTTATTATTGTTAAAGCAAATAATTAACCTATGTAGAAGCGTGATAAATATTTTAAAGTTGGGAGATGGGAATTAATTCTTGCACATTTCATTTTAGATTGTAAATTGAGAAAGGTTTGATGGAAGTTATTCATTTGTTCATTTGGTTGTACAACATACTACACAACTGTAGCCTTCAAAATATGTAGGGAAGTGATCCTAAAATATACAGATGTAGCCATTTCAGATGTATGTAATTTTTAATCTTACTGAGCAGACAAGAAATATTGGAAATCATGGTCCTTATATGAAGTGTTATATGGTCTTTCTGGGTTACAGTCATGCAATTTCAGGTTTCATAAGAAGAGTGGTGTGTAGTATCTCAAACCATGTACTAAACCTTCTAATAACCCTTCTCTCTCCCTACTATTGGCTTAGAATTTTTGAAGGCTAAGTTAAAATCTTACTATGCATGTTACATTCATGGATTCAAAGTATCATTTACTTGCATATGATTTCAGTAACTCCTAATGATTACGAGCCAACAGGCTTTTATGCAGTCGACAATTCTGCATTTATGTTTCCAAGTGAGGCATTAAATTGCAAGCTTGGTGAAGTAATAACACCATTCCACACTCTTAAATTCAATGTCAAAATGGAGACTGCAAAACTTGATAACTTGGGAAAGAATAAGACTGGCAGCCATAAAGTGGAGAATAAAGATACTCAGAAGAAGACAGTGACTGGAAGTGCCAGAGAAGTACAGGTATATATTTCTGTGTATTGATATCTCCTGTTTTGTTTCTGTGTTTTTTATTTATTTGTTATATTAGTAATTCTAGGTGTTGAGTCAGAGGCATTCTGTTTCCAGTCCGTTTCATTCTAAGGGAATAACAAAAGATGGAAAGTATTTCAGTGTAAACTGTCTAGAAAAATATTTTTATTTTATGTACCAACTAAATGCACTTACAATGCATTATATTACAGTCACTTAACTCCAGTGTTTTGGCATGACAGTGCTATCTTAAGGGAATATACACCAAGCTTAAAACCAATTTTAGTAAACTGGATTACACCTATAAATTTCATGTACTTCAATACTTCCTGCTGCTAATACAAGTTAGCATGTGGATAAAATATGTGAAATTTATAAGGCATTGTAGATGTTATGTATATATCATATTATAGCACATTTAAATATAAAGTATTTTTAAAATATAAAAAATATAATTAGAAATGAAGCACTGAGTTGTGTCAGTATATATTCAGACATCTACTGTAGTCCTTGATCCAGTGTGGACTGTTTCCTGTAAATACAGTCAAACTCAGTTACAACATCAAGAAGGGGACTGAATATTTTGTGTCATTATAAGCAAGTGCTGTTATAACCAAGTAGTGTAACGTTATGGTTGATAATGAGGGCTTAATTGGTACCACAGAATATCTGACGCTATAGACGAGGTGTTGTATAAACCAATGTCGTTATAATCAGCTTCGACTGTATATCATAATTGAAATTAAAATTTTGAGGGGTGATACTCTCCAAAATGTATGTTATAAAGTACACATAATGTTTTAGGACTCAACATGTATGATAAGTGCATGATGCGTACAGAAGACAACTGAGTACTAGTCAGTCTATAAATACAAGTATACAATAGGTGTTTTGAGTCTGCACATAGTCATTCTGTGTCTTGCGGACTCAACACATCTGTTTTATAATCATATCTGTAGAGGGACTAGTACACAAAATACCTTAATATCAGATTGGTCAAAAATTCAACATGGTGTACCACAGGGCTTTGTTCTGGGGCCTATATTATTCTTGATTTATATTAAGGACCTTCCCTTAGCTATAAACAATTCAGCTGTTCCCATTCTTTTTGCTGATTATACCAGCATATTAGTTACTGAAAAAATCCTGATATGCTTGATTCAAAATTAAGTGTAGTTTTTCAAATAGTTAATAAATGGCTTACATCAAATCTACTTCCCATAAATCTTCTAAAACATATTGTATTCAATTTAAAACAAAAATTCTACATTGACAGAGACTAAGATTACCTGTAACAACAATGTAATTTCTGAAATTCCCCATGCTAAATTTTTTGGCTTAGAAATTGATAACTCATTATCTTGGAACCAACATATAGACAATGTTATAAACAAATTAACTGGTGTTTGTTATATGCTGAGATCAGCCAAACCTTACATGACTCTTTCATCTCTCATAATGATTTACTACTCATTATTTCATTCTGTATTATTTTATGGCATTATATTCTTGGGACACTCCTCAAATACTCAAAAAATCTGTATATTACAAAAAAGAGCTGTTAGATTAATAACAGGACATGGAAGTAGGATGTCATGTAGGAATCTTTTTAAACAACTATAAACCTTACCGTTGAAGTCTCAGTATATATTTTCAACCCTGTTATTTGTCAGTAAGAAGAGAAATATTTTTACTACAAATTTTGGCAGGCATAATATACGAACCAGACAAAGTGATAATCTCCACTTCCCCTCCTTTTCATCAACTATATATCAAAATGGTGCATACTTCACTGGTATTAAAATTTTTAATAAATTACCATTAGAACTAAAACAGCTTTTGGAATTTCCCAGAAAATTTAAGGGAGCTTTAAGAAGATATTTGGTTTCACATTGTTTTTATAGTCTTGAAGAATTTATGCGTATGAATTGATACCATGCAGACTTTGTTGTGTATACTCAACATATTTTTTTATACACGTTTTCTAAATATTAGTATTATAACAGTGAAATAATATTATACCTATTCATAAGGATTTCATTTTATTACTTTACCTCTTTTATATTTATATTTATTATTTACTTGTTCCAGTGATTTTTTGGAACTTTCTTTAAATATTATGCTACTGTGACACATTCTATATCCAGTGGTTGTGTTGACCTGTTATATTGGATCTACTTGAGTATGAAATCAATTACAATTACAATTACAATTACAAAGTTGCCTTGTGTACACACCATGTACTTGTCATATAAGGTGAGTCATAAAACATTATATATGCTTTAGAACGTATATTCTGGGGAATATTGCCCCTCAAAATTTTAATTTAAGTGATGATACATTTACAGGACACCGTCCACATTGGATAAAGAACTACAATAGATGTTTGAATATATATTGCCACAACTCAAAATTTCGTTTCTAATTACATTTTTTATAGTTTAAATACATATATTTTAAATGTGCTCTAGTATGATTTATATGTAATGTTTACAATACATTAGAAATTTCACATACTTTATCCACATACTAACTGGTATTAGCAACAGGCAGTATAGCAGTCTATGAAATTTAGAGATGAAATTCAGAACACTAAAATTGGTTTTAAGCTTGGTGTGTACTCCCTGAAGATATCATTGTAACGCTGAAATATGTCGAAGTAAAGTGACTGTAATATCATGTGTTCTAAGTGTATTTAATTGTACCTTAAATTAAAATATCGATTCAAAATGCCCAGTGTAAATAATTTTAAAATTGTCTGGAAAAATGTTTGATCCTAAGAACTGTCGTGACTTATATTTCTTATTGCAGTATGATAACATGTGTTTTCAGGTCATTTAATTGCTTTTCATTTTTCGCTTTACATGGCATAACACCCCAGAAGACTTGAAACTTCAGCAGCACTGTTGTGAGAAGCTGAAATTGTGTATTGTCTTAACCTTTGTGTTGGTGTGGAACCTACTCACATGGCTCAGAAATTCATTAACTTACAAATTTCTCTTCAAATTCAGCAGGCATATTGATTTGTTTGCTTAATAGACATCTAGCATAAACAGATGTGATTAGCAAAAGGTAGAGAAAAGTCATAAGGGCAAATGCAAGGAAATTGCCAATGACTGGAATTATGATGCCAGCTACTTGCTTGTATCTTCAGACCCTACTTAATATAAGTTGCTGTGTTTTGTTATACAGAGTGTACAATAATATTTTTGTTCTCCTACTTTGGGAATTCTTCTTTGTTCCTGATAGAAGTAATAAGTTTATGTATCTCTGTATGTAATATTTCGCTTCCTGCTTGGAACAGTTCTGCCTGAATTTGATCAGTACTGGCAGTTCATACCGTTTCAACATTGTACAAGCCATCTCACCCTCAGAGGCACTGGGTTGACATAGTAATGGCTCAGCTGTATGTAATTCAATCTGCCTAATATCATTAACACTGCCTGCATTCAGTAGCTGACAAATGATTTTTCCATCTACTCAAAATATTATGGGAATCTGCAAACAGTTCACTCCTCTCTTCCTCTACCTAATTATTTCTTGGTTTTTAATCCTTCTTTTATTAATTTTAACCTCAACACAAGTCACTGATACATTTGCTTTTCCTTACTTTTATGCAGCTAATTGGTTTTGCCTGTTAATTGTTTGCATTTTTGTTCCTGAAATGTCTAATAGTTTTATATGTAACTTTTTCCTGGTTATCTTCATTAATTTATCTTGGGTCCTGTAGGCACTGAAACTTGGCTTGTGTTCTTTTATTCTACCACTTTTGGACATTCCTCATCAAACCGTGTTTTCTGCAGCTCCATTTCATAATAACTTATTCTTTCCTGTGCATGATTTCAGGCTTCCTGTGTGGTGTAAATGAGATCTTCGCTGTTCTGGGACATTATGCACTGTGGATTGGCATTTAGTTGCCATGTTTTTGGACAACTTATCAGTCCAGTTTTCAAGAGTCAGGCAGCTAACTGCTTGACCGTTGAACTGGGACCAATAGGTTGTCCCAAAATGTCAGTGACTAACTACCAGTCTTTGCTGTTTAACATGCCAGGACAGTGAAGATCTAGTCTATATTCTGTGTCAGATTTTACCTCAAAATTTTCCTTCAGCATCATTGAGCTTCTTGAGGGCAAATCTATCCATGTGAAACTTTCTATATTAGTTATTTAATTATAGTCAGTCACTCCCTAACTTCTACAAATGCCAGCTTGTGATCACTATCCCCCTCAGCTACTCTGAAAGATCAGACACCCATCATATTTAAATACCATCTCATGTTTATAAAAATGTAATTGCAGTGAACGTATTTTTTCTTCATAATGAAAATTCTAAGGTTATTCCTGAATATTTTCTTATGAGAAAATTGTATGTTGTGCTCTTTGAGCCTTGGAAATTGCAAAGGTTTGTGCTGAAACACTGTTGTCATGACTGGTTTCACATAAACCCTTGTTACCAAGTGTCCATTTGAAAATGTTTTCTGTACTTAATTTTTTATTGAAATCATCTACCAAAATTTGGTACTTAGAGACTGATCAAGTACATGCTGCAGCAACTCATAGAAACTGAAGGTCTTCACTCCTGTGGGTTTTTGCTCAACGTAGGTTGGTTGGTCGTGAATATTTCGGGACTAGAGTCAAGACTATCTTCCTTTTGGTCATCTTGGTGCTTGAAGATTGGGCTGGTACACTGTCCCAGAAAGTTAATGAAAAACTAGCCGGTGCTGCACCAAAAATCAGATGAGCAGATGTCCCAACTACAATGCAGTAGATGCCGGAAGTCTGTCTGAGACATTCAAATATATTATCATGCTTAGTGGTGAAAACATGTTTAGAACTATAATCGCACACCAGTGACCTCATAGTATTATATTACTAAGAAATTGTACTCTCAAAACTGCAGATATTACGCCCTTATGCAAGAAAACCAATGTCTCCCTTTGATAATTCGCATTTTCATTTTGACAGAAAAATTTGTTGGTTCAGTGCCATCCCTGTCCCATCTGACCTTCTGGGTGAAGTCTGCTAGGAAAATTGTTGTGTGGTGTCAGAAAATCTTGTCACATATGTATTCTGTTTGCTCATGGAACTTATCTTTGTTATCATTATTTTTGTGTTTAGTTTTTTACTTTTACAATAGTAAAACCACACCACTGTTTCTGAAGTATCTTTTACTAGGAATACAATAAATTACATTATAGAAAAAAGGAAGTATTTTGCCTTAACAGGTTCTTCTGTCAAACACAATATTTGTCCAACTAATGCACTATTATTATTCTAAATGTCCTAACATTCCAGTACTTTTATAGTGGTCTGACACATTTTGATCCCAAGTGGGATCACTTTCAGTGACTCAATCAAAAGTAAAAGTTACAGAAATAGTAGTAACAGTATTGTACATGTTACAAAGTAAGAGATAGTTAACATGTAGGTTGACTTGTGGTGGATGTCTGTTTTTAATATAATCTAAAAACGTTTCCTGTCTTTCATTATCCTTATCCTTATTTTATGTTTTCATAAATGATATGTAAGTATCAATTTTATTCTAGCAATATGACTTGATTTAATTAAAAATGTGTATTTTAGGAACTGGACTTACCAATAGAATCACAGTCCACCCAACATAATCACAACACAGAGCTGGATAATACAGTCAGTCTTGTAAATGAATACGACAATGATGCTGCAGACACTATTATGATGGAAGATTTTATTCCTTCAGCCCAAATTGTGGATGTTGCGAATTCCAGCGCACAGCCCCATCAGCGACAGCCTGCAGAGAATGTGGCTGTACCTACCTGCAGTCCAACACAACCAGGTATTGATTTATATTAGCAATAAATAACTACTCTGTACTGCAAATATACAATCCTGTAGGTGTATAAATTCACAATTTGTAGCAGTACTTAGAAATCTGTTGAAATAGGATTTAAACAATTAGATTACAGATACTATTTTATAGTAAAATCCTAATGAAAAGTAAGCCATTTTCTCAAGAGAACTTGTTACAATTGGTTAAAAATCTGTCAATTAACAAGTGAAAATATTAGAACTCTTTTAGAAGTGGGGAGATTTGGACCATAGAGCAGACAACACTACACAGATAATCAGCAAACAGCAAATTTTTTTCGGTATTTTAAAATTATTGCAGGCACCTAAAATATTCTATGAGCACATGGAAGTGCCTGTTGACATGTAATGGTCAACTGCTGGTGTAGCGCACATTCACACACACATGCACATGCATGTGTGCGTGTATGCATGCATTCTCTCTCTCTCTCTCTCTGTCTTTGATTCTTCTTTATTCCTGCTCGTCTTCCTTGCATTTATCAGTTACAGTGTCAATTATCAGATATATGTACAGTACTGCAGTTGTACAATTTTACATGTTATCATGACTTGTTTTAGTTTGTTCCATTCAGTAAGTTGTATTGGGCAGGTGGACATGTCATTACCATAAGTGTTATACAATATACTTCACTGATAGATTAACTTTAGCTGTGACTAGTTTGTGTACAAGAGGTATGTAATTTGAGTCTGGGCTACCTGACTGTTTTTTCTTCTGATTTTCCTCAGTTTTGCAAGGCAATACCTGTACATGAATGTGTTGGTGTTATGCATTTCTGTGTACTTAGAACTCTCTGGAAATGGCAATTTAATCCCCAAAACATGTAGCAGAGTACAAGCTTATATATTACTTTAATTATGTTGGTATATATGAATGATTATGAATAATTGACTTACTGATCATTACCTATCCTGTTAATCTCAGTCTATAATAAGATGACACAATATTGCACAGTGTATCTATTGATAATATCTAATACTGCTCCTTACATGTAACACCATTTACCAGATGTTCTTGTACTAATTACCATGGCAAAAGGCAACACATAACTCCGGTCATACGTTCTCTATGAAAATCTTTTACTGTATTCTCCAAAGAAAGGAACTGTCATCAGCTAAGATATAACATGCGGTTGCTATGCAACTGAATCACCAATTACAGCTTATATTATTGAGAAGATTCACCTCATAGGTCAAATTTGTTTGTTTTTGCTAACGGACAGATTGACCAACAATTTTGATGTGGCTTGAAAAATTATTCTACACACATATGGTAAACAAAGTAACTAAAATTAGGTACTGCCAATGCACTTGCATAACCTCTGTAAATTATATGTTATACCCATTTAGAGCCAAGCACTTGGGAATCAGTGAATAGATGGAGGATAATGTGGGTGGGACATGTGGCATGCATGAGGGAGGAGGCAAATGCATGCAGGGTTTTTGTGGGGAATCTTGAAGGAAGATCACTTGGCAGACATAGACATAGATGGGAGTCTGATATGGAAGTAGGTTTGGATATGTGCACTCCTGTCAACATGGTTATAAATTTCCAGGATCTGTAAAGTGTGGGGAATGTCTTGATGGCTGAGGAACTATTAACATCTGAAGAAGGGCTCTGCTGCATGGTGTTAGTGCATACAATTAGAGTGACCGTTTCCTGTAAAATAAAAGTACAGAGATAATGTAAAAATACTAAATTTATGTATGTATTTCTTGTTCTTCAGCCTTTCTTATGGAGAATTACGCTATAAATTTAAAATCGTAGAGGTATGCACACTTGTGCAGTATGGGCTTCATGCTTTGTGTTGATGAAGTGAGTACTGTGCATACTTACCTGGTTGTGTATTCAGATTTGGAAGATTTAAGATTTACAGAAATTTACAACTTCCTGGCTTTTTGTTTATGCAGAAGAGTAACTTCATGTCTTTTACTGAGTAACAAGGCTAGTGTATGTTTAATTTATTATAGAAAAGGATTCAGTGCCTTTACTTACTTTTATGAATTTTTTCTGTCCCCTCCCTACACTCCCCTAGCATCTGGTTTAACTTCAGAGGTTTGGTCAGGTGTGGATGTGACTCCAAGTGATGTGCGAGAGCACGGCATATGCTGTGCATGTGGCATTGGAGTGGATAGTGGCCTAATGGTGTTTTGCCAGTTTTGTGAACACTGGCAGCATGGGGTGAGTTTAATATTCCTAATTTATTTTTGCTCATTTTAGCAGCCTGTTACATGAAGTCAGTGTTAACTGGTGGTGATAAAAACATGTGAAAAGTAATTGTCTTGTTTCAACTGATTGAAAGAACTACTTACTAAGTCGTCTGTATTTTATATACTTAATTTTAAATCTGTGGCTCCAGTTTGGTGTCCTAAGAGAAATGTATTTTGTAAAACTTGGAGTAAGTAATCTAGGTGGTATATTTTTGGTGTAAACTTGTGGTACGGGAATATGTGGTGATTAGATTTATTCCACTTGTGAAATTATACGTATCTTTGTAAAATCAGTATGCAGTAATTTCAAAACCTCTATGTGTTATGACTTTTATGATGGGGAAGTTGGCACACATGTGAAGCATCAGTAGTTAGTAGCAAGGAAATAGAAAATCCTGGAAAACTGGCATGGGTTTGAATCATGGGAAGATTCTTGCATACTGTTTCACATTATCATCTACATAGTGAAGTCATAGCATGGGTCAAATATGTTCCTTTCCACCTATATATCCCTGGCAAATTAAATCAAGTTTTCAGTTTCCAGTATTATGGAGAGATTTCTGAAAAGTATATGTGAGGGAATTTTATCTGTTATGCTGAACAAAAAAAAAATAGAATAGAACCATTGTGTTTATTTTTGCTCAACCTGTTCCAAAGGACTTAGATTCTTGTTCCATTTGTAAAATTTGTCATAGAATGACTCAACAAATATCATTTCAAGGAACTTGTAAACTACGAAATACAAATAAAAGAGAACAACAGTGTTTATTGCATTTTTTGTTCTACTGCCAAATTTGTTACAGCCTCAAAAATACATTCACAAGAAAGTTACTTCATTAACCATGAGACACCAAAATGAAGGAAAATTAAGCTTACATTTACTTTAGTGTTGTAACAAATATGCACGTTCTTAATGTTTAATAGCCACAGAGGGTTCAGAAGTGTGTTGAGAAGAAATGTAAATAACATACACCATATAAACAGAGAACAACAATATTTGTCCTACCACCTGTCCAACAAATAAAAACGGAGATGGATAATTAACCATAGGTACCTCAAAGTCACCTTCACCAAAACATATCTTAATCCGTAGGTTGGAAATGTTTGTTTCTACCTACCTGTTTTGCAAAAATACTAAGTTACTGCATTTCTAACATTGATCAGAAAGTGCCTCATAAAAATGTTAATGTCCGAACTGTAAATAGATGAGAAGAGAGAACAGTTCCATTTTCACTGGTGCATAGAAAATAAGAAGGCTGTTAGTATAGCAAGAAGGCAGCCAATTTTTTCCTGAATTGTGAGAGGAAAAATGAAAAACATAAAAATCTATATTTTAACCAAGTTTCATAATAAAAGTGATGAACATACTTAGACTATAACATTTTAGTGACACAGATACAAATGGTAACTGAATGATGATCTGGAGACAGTTACCTCTATACTGTAATCATTTACTACCTCTTCTCCACAAAGAAACATTATTTGTATTTTTAAATGAATATTTGTTGTCTTACATTCAAGAAGTTTAAAATAGCTCTTAAGGCAGGTGCTTGCTATGTTGTTTCTGTTTCCATTTATTGAAATGGGAGGAGGGATACCTGGATTTGAACACATGACTGTCATATATGGCAAGAGTAAGCATTTTTTAAAACTGATATGTCGAGCCAATGGGACTGGGATAGCATATCTGATATAGTGTCTACAATATGGGCCGGACAATTTTCGGTTTGAATCCTGGCAGAGGAAAGAGATTTTTCTGAATTCAGTTGAATGTATTTACATTGCACGAATCCAAAACAGGTTAATACTTTGGATATAGAACAAGTCAGGAAAATATTACATTACATTTTCAAACATTTCGTCAGTTCATTAGTGTCACACTGAAACTGTATACGAAACATGTCACAAATTTAAAAATACATACAGTAGTAGCTGACACAACTGATTAAACTTAGTTTATTATTCTCTGTTTACCTTAACATATTCTTCTACAGAGTAGAAGGAGTGAGTACATAAATAATTCTTTAGGGCTGATTTAAAGTGTTTAGGGTTATCACTTAAATTTTTGATACTTTGTGGAAGACTGTTAAACACTTTTATGACAATTGAGTAGACTGCTTTGGTATACAGGTAACTGTTGTTTTACGCGATCTTGCCTTGCGCGATTTCGCTATAACGCGACTTGAAAGTTTAAAACACTTGTCGAATTTACGCGATAATTTTCGCTTGAACACGATTTGGCATAAACGGTCCGTGGTCGCGCTTATAGAATTTATGCGATAAATTTCGCTTTAACGTGATTTGGCATAGACCATCCGCAGTTGCGCTTTTCTTGTGTAGGCTAGCAGGAAGTGACGTCACTGTCAGGCCATCTTCCATGTGTATGGAATGATTACGTTTGTGATATAAGCAGCATCTCATTTAGTTAGCTCTGCAACAGCATTGGCTTTTCTTAACAATATGCGTGAGAAACGTAGATCTGCATCACCTAGTGCAATCCAAGTGAAAAATCGGCAAAAGACAACCGGTATTGAAGAAGAATTACGTGTAATAAGCCGACATGAAAAAGGTGAAAGAATTGTAGATATATGCGGTAATGTTAGACTCACTCATAGTAGCATACATACAATTCATGATAATGCTGATAAAATACTATGTAAAAGAAAGTGCTAAGTCAGGAACTAAAGTGTTTTTTTGTGCAGCAAGATTACCACAGTCCTATCCGAATGACCCATACCGAAAACTATGGATGTAAGTCTCTTGCATTTTTATTGCATTAGAAATACATAAATAAATAAGTATATTGTATAGAAATTTATGTATACTGTATAGAAATATGTATATACTGTATACACATTACATACATACTCTACAGAGCCGTATGTTCACTACTGGTACAGTCACACACTATATAGAATAAGTCTGTGAGTCCCCTAACTCCAGGAAATACATTGTTTTACATGGAAATTTGGTATTGATCTGTGGGATTTCAATTTGCGTGACTTTTCCAAGAACATAACCCTAGCAGAAAATGAGAACTACCTGTAGTGATAAATTTGTTGACAGTTGATTAAAGTAACATTTTTTGTTAAGTATTTATGTGATGGACATCGAAATTTAATTTGAATTTTTTTTTCGTTAACTATAAATAAGAAAAGTGAGTATACATACTGTGATTGAAGATGTAGAGGTTTTATATTCTTAAATAAATCGCTACATGAGTCTCTACTTCTGCATCCTGTAATAATTCTAATTATATTCTTTTTTATTCTTAAACTTTTTGCACTATGTGAAGAGTGCCCACAAAATATCAATCCATAGTTTATAACAGAATGAAAGTAGGTGTAGTAAACCATCTTCAGTGTTTCCTGTGACATAAAGGGCTTGAGTGATCTCTTTGCACAGCAAGCTGCACTTAATTTGTGTGTAATTTGTTCAATATGAATTTTGCAAGACAGTGTACTGTCTACATATATTCCAAGACACTTTATATCATAAGTTTTAGAAATTAATTTTTTAGCATAACTAATGTCCAGATTAATTTGAAAGCTATTTTTAGTTGTGAATTTTATGAGTGGGTTTTATCAAAATTCAGTGGGAGTCTACGGGCTTTGAACCATTTTATTTTCCACTAATGGTTTTTGATAAATCATTTATGTAGAGAAGAAAAACTAAAGGGCCTAAAATTTATCCTTGTTGAACACCTTAACACTTTTTTCTTATAGATTTGTATATTATCTGGTGATGGTCGTTTAGACGACTGAAACATGTTGTAATAAGTACGAAAATAAAGGGAGTTGTGTTGTGCCTGTCAGTATAGATTGGAGATATTTCGTTTGCCTTCCACTCCCAAGATTAACAGTTTACCAAAAAGGAGTTCATTGCTTTGGTCCCAAGGTTTTTAACAGTCTTCTGTCTCATATAAAAATTTGTCCTTTACTAATAAACATAAATTAGGTCAACCATAAAAGATTGTGTATTGACAAATGCACACTACTCAATAGATGAATTTTTTAGTAGCAATTCTACATAAGATGTTGGTTTTATTCCTTTTTCTTTCACTTTTTTCATTCTTCTTTCATTCTTCTATTCTCATTTCTTCTCAGTATCTTTTCTCATTAATGCATTTTAACTTTGTAATTTATAATATTACATATTTTAGCTCTTCAATTTTTACCTGTTACACAGTCTTAACTGGCTAGTTAATACTTTGGAATTCTATATATTGTTATCCTTATTGTTATATTATAATAATAGGTGTTTTGTTGTATGTTTATTGTCTTTATATCATTGACTGATGCTTTGTATAAGTATCTTTATATTGTATATTGTTGCATGATGATGACGTGACTAGTTCTATATCCTAAAATATGTCTTAACATGATTGGATTCATGGAATTGTGAGAATAAATAAATAAACAAATAAATAAATAAATAAATAAATAAATAAATGATTACATTTGATAGAATTTTACAGTACACTTTTTAGTGACTTGGTGAGTTTAGCGGTGTGTGTTAACCTCAAAAAACACTTTTCTGTAGAAGACTTTTATGGCCTCATATTATGCTTTGTTATACATGTTCTAGCTGCTACTTGTGTGAAAATGTGTTATTCAAAACACTGGTTAATGTGCTGAAGATTCCCTCAGAACACATTAAGAAGATTTCTTTTAAATGAGTGTGAACCCAAATGTACCTTGTACACAAATAGTCTTATTATTTTTTCAGTCTATAATCACATAACTTATGTGTTTGTTGACAGGCATGTTATGGATTGCACAAAGAAACTGATATGGCAGCCAATCATGTATGTGAAGCTTGCCATAAACCTAACAAGAATCAGTGGTGCACAGATCCAAAGCTTCTGTCACTCTCCATTCAACAGAGACAGGTTTGACACTGCATTATTATTGACCACAAACCCATAACTATTTTGTGTGTCAAAGTAAGCACATAGAGGTTTTACATCAAAGAATGAAGCACTTTCATATTCCCGTAAACTGCTTTCGTTCTCCCAGACAGAAAGGTGCATATCATAATATGTAATTCATTGAAACTGTGCATAATGGAGTAAGGACATATAAATGTAGTAAAATTTGCATCATCGCCCTGACAGATGCTTACTGCATAGTCTGCATGTTTTTTCCTTGATGCATTGTCTTAGGAAACGAATCTGCATTACAGCTTTACTTCTGGTTTTCCAGATAGTAAATGCCTTGTCTCATACCTGTACAAATACATCACAGCATACATTCTTAAATAAATTGTCACATAATTAATTAATGGTTGTATACTGACAGATGATTTGTGCTGTTCGTTGCCTGCAAACATTTGACTATTAAGGTGATGGCTTAAAAATAACGCACAGATTAATACACATTAATTTTGGTTAAATGTTCTTTACCAAGTTAAACAAAAAAAGCCTTCAGATCTGCGCTCTTCTGGAGTATTGTGCAGCGTTGAGGGGTAATCCTTTACCAACGTTTCAGGATAACGTATCGGTCCCATCTTCAAGGACCAAGAAGTCCAACACTGTGTAATACCCCAAAAGAACACAAATCTCATCAGCATCGCGGCAGAAGCCTGCAATCACGGAAAAAAAAAAGCCTTGTTTGGAGACCATATCTGTCTGTGACCTGATATTACCAGCTAAACCATGGGTCAGATTGCCATAAAATTCAATGTAGGAGTTCTGTACAAAAGCTGTTGAGCAAGCTAAATTTCATTCACTTAAAGGACCTGAGCCTGCACTTGGTATATCTGCAAAGGTTGCCAGAGGGGTGATCAGGGACTGGAGGAGTAGGAAACACGAGGAGCGCTGGCAGTCCATACATGGACAAAGGCAGACTAAGGGCTTTCTTAAGAAACCCTCTGCGAAAAAAGCTGGTGAATTACTCAATGTGAGCAGAAACCAGCTAAGAACAATGAGAGGGTTGCTGAAAGGACACTGTAATTTGAAAGGACACCTGTTTAATTTGGAGCTGGTAAACAATCCCAACTGTGACAGATGCAAGCAGGCATGTGAAACGGCCTTACATGTTCTTTGTGACTGTGAGACTTTGGCCAAACTATAATTCTGGCACCAGGGTTGTCATTTTATGAAACCAGGTGACCTTGAAGATATCTCTGTCAGTAAGATATTGCACTTTATTCAGCGTGTGGGACTGCTGAATGAAAGGGCTAAAGGGTTGCACAAAAGATCAATAACAGTCAAAGTGCATGGGCCACTGTGGTGCCCGCCATTCTGTATTCTATTCTATTCTAAGCTAAGCTAAATTTCACGAGAATCAACCAAGTGACAGTGATATATTACTTAAGGTTGTGCATGAATTTCTACCCATACTTTCCACATTTCTTGACTGATTGGCTGAAATTCGGTGTAGCTGATCTTCACCTTGTACTGTTGAGAAGTTGTGATTTTTTATGAAAACTGGTACAATGACAGCCATATTTTATATGAGTGCATAATATAGTTTTCCCATATTTTCTACAATTGTCATCTGGTATGGGTAAAAGTCGGTACAGGAGGTGTCCATAGAAATGTATTATGTGATAAAAGTTTTGTGAAAATTAGCGCTGTAAAAACCATACTTCACTTAGGGGCATAAGTGAACTTCTACCCATATTTACCACATTTATTTATATTCAGTATAAGAGATCTGCCCATAATATTGTCAGGCACTTATGATTTTGCATGGCCATAAATTTAATTAAATTTATGTGTATATCCTGAGACTATATGACATTTTGAAACAGAGAACATCTTGGCAAAGTCTGTGTACTGTGTCTGGCATATAGCATTTGTAGTCTTGTTATGAATACTGTAAGATTCTCTCATGTACTTAAATCAGTTCTGAGAACAAGAAGTATCCTGAGGGTTCCCACTCGCATATGATGGGGAACCATATTCTAATGAACATGATTATATGAACAGTGTTTCTTATCGGTATAAAACAGAAGCAATATTGTTCATGGTCCTCCTCATTGATCTTAATTTTCAAACTTGAGTACCCCTAAGGTCAATGTGAAATATGAGTTTTGAGACTGTCGTAGTGGTGCCCTTGAACAATATTGTTTTCTCGGATGTGTGACAAATTTCTTTGTGACTTTGTGGTATTTCATTGTACAATATGATATTCTTAAAGGAGGTATGTTTGACTTAACACCAGGAGTAATATCTGTTGCAGGAAGTGTGTTTGTACCGCCGCACCTTAGCCTGCATACAGATGTGTCGTGTCAGTCCTTCTTTCATATCTCAAGAACTGGACGTTTCGGAAGATATTGCCCAGCTTCTTTTTGAACACCTTGAAATTGATGGTGTTCTCAAACCCACTCGAAATAAAGGGTACGTACATCTCAAGATATTTGGTCTGTAGAGTATCACTGAAAATTTGAGAATTGGAACATAAACTTCAGGATGGCCCAACAGTATGAAGAAGAGATGACTTGTGTGAGGACATGCTTAATTTTGTAATTTATATTTTATAGGTTATCTTGGTATACTGATTTTAATTACTATACCGGATATGACATTTTTTGGATAATATCTGAATATACAAATCCAGAGAACATCAATGTAACATGCAGATGTGACAGATAGTAAATATGTTCCGTTTAAATAACCAGTGCAAGAATACAGTAAACACTGGGTATGACATTTGTCAAAAATTAATGACTACTTAATGCCTAAAAAGTCTGGATATTTCTGTCCCTTTAGAAGAAGACATTTTGAAGAACAATGAAAATGTAATTGCATCAAATATGGGATGAAAGTGGAATGAACCAATGAAGTTTGAACAAGAATTTCACAACAGTGACAATGACAGTGAAGATATAGTGATCAGTGCTTCTGCTTCACATTTTGGGTTCAGAAGTCTCCAGTTGGGATCAATTCCTAAGAATTTCATACAGTCTCTTAGGGTGACCTCTAGGTCTTTCAGTTGAAGATCACCAAGTTCTTTAAGTTGTAATATTTCTTCAGCTGACTAGTAAGAAAATGGCGTTTATAATAAATTTTCAGCCCCATTCACACTACAGGCTTGTCGCTCATAATAAATATATACAAAACAAACACGGTACTTACATTGTCTCATTTAGTGATACACAAATTAAAGACCAAAAATATGAGCACACTTTCCTTGTGTGGTGAAGCCAAAGAATGCATTGCCTGTGCAGGGATGGAGAATATTGGATGTTGAGACAAATGGGGGAGACATGATAAGTACAGAGTTTTGCGATGGGTTACAGTGTGCTGTCTCAAGTGCCTGTGGCACAGGCTTGAACGGGAAGGCATGACATCTGTTCAGTGCCATAAGGAAGTGGAAGAAATTTTGTTGGAAAACAGTGATAAATCTAGGCCCTGTGAAGCAGGCCTCTTATATATTTCTGGCAATATGTCTGCAGATTTTGGAAAACCTTATCATGCCACACAAGGTGTTAAATTAGAAATCCATCACACTACTTTTTATGTCATGCTTAGTACAAACAAATTGGAAACTTATGTTTTGTACATTGTTTTTGTACATTGTGGCATTTAATGTTTTTGGACCTTACAGGTTTATTTCCAAGTTTCCTCCACATTAATTTATTTTAAATGTCTCTGTGTTTATGGGCATAATTGAACTTCATATGTGTGGGATGAACAGAAATTTCGTGGTATTCAGTAATATCAAAATAACCATGCTTTCTATTAAGGCAAAGGGGTTGGAATTCGCAGGGTAGATTGTGGGCTATCAGTGGGGCAAGTTGGAACATGTTGGGACATGTTAGTCTGCTGAAGTTGGATGTGGGGTGGAAGTATGTTGTTATTGCTCATCACACTTTAAGCTTCAGCAGTGGGTGAATATAGGTTGTTTTGCAAATTGTGGACATCATAAGTGGAACATCTTGCAAGCCTCATTTTAGTTTATGGAGATGAAGCTGTTAAAGAATCTGCTTTGTGTGACTGTTACAACCAATTTCAAAACTGTCAAGAATTTTGAGAAGACAAGTACTGCAGCAGCAGGCCGGCAATGTCAAGGAATGACCGAAATGTGGCCAAAGTTTGCAAAATTGTGATGCCAGATCTGTGTGTGATGATTGAACACATAGCAAACGAAGTTGATATTCATTTAGATCAGTTAAGAACATTCTGAAAGATATGTCTGTGTGGCACGTGTGTGAAATTTGTGCCATGCATTCTGACAAAGGACCAAATGGAGACCAGGAGGGTGATTGCTGCTGGAACCTTTGAACAATCACTGCAAGAAGCAGACTTCCTCTCTCAAATTATTAATGGAGGCGAATTTTAAGCCTTTGCTTACAATACTGAAACAAAACCTTAGCGCTGTGGATGGAACATCATCATGTGGCCATGAAATTAAAACTCACAGATTATGAGAGTGAAGCAGAAAGCCATGGTGATCACTTTTATCAACAGCTTGGGTGTGGTGTACCAAAAGTTTCTCCCTGTATGATGACAGGCAGTAAATTCCACCTTTCATATTGAAGTTCTAAGGTGTCTGAGGGATTCATTTTGGCAGAAAAGCTGGGAAGAAGGCAGAAACAATTGGATCTTTCACTGTGACAATGTGCCTTTTCATGCCTACCTCATAGTGCAGCAGTTTTTGGTGAAGAATCAAATTCCAGCCATCCTGCAGCCACCTTATACCAGAGATCATGTGACTTCTGTTTCTTTCCAGTACTCAAGTTTGGGTTCAAAGGTCATAGTTTTGTATATGTAGAAGAAATTCGATAGAATGTGGTTGCAGGCCTCACAGCCATACCAAAAGAGGCTTTCCAGGCACACGACTGCTGGAGCAAGAGTGTTTGTGCATAAAGGTAGTACTTTGAGGGTGACTAGGCAAAGTTCTATATAGGTGCATATGCCTGAGTTCTGCGAACCCTATATATTTCTTTTGCATCCTTTGACAGATTTTGATGAAATCTGATATAAACCACATTTAAAATTATTACTAATTTTCATTTACTGAGGTAGTGTAGTCAGTATAATGACTATGCTTTTGACTGGATGATTTGAGGTTCGAATCCTGGCAATGCAAAGGTATTTTTCTCATCACCAAAACATGCAAACATGCTCTGGGGCCCACCCCCATCCAATTCAATGGAAACTTGGGTCTCTTTCCCCTGGAATAGAGCAGTTGGAGCATGAGGCTGACCACTAACTTGCATCTTCCATTAAGGTTAAGAATGAGTGGTGCTCTATCTGCACTCCTGTATGCCTTCATGGTGTGTATGGGGGCAGCTTTCAACTTTACCTTTACCATTATGCATTTTAATTCGTTTTAAAGTCCTGTTTGCTTATGGATATAACTGATCTTCCATGTATATCTTTTGAGACCTGTGAGAGATTTTGTTGAAACTTGGTATATGGTACTTCTGTTATATAAGTATTATCAAGTATAAGTTTCGTACACTTTAATTTATGTCATGGACTTCAAAGAACCTTCATATTGGTTAGAGAAGAGTTAAATGAGCATAGGTTATCCAGTGGGTAATTGTTATTGACAGAATGCCTCGCTTCGTAAACCAAAAGGTGCTGAAATATGAGCTGTTTCCTCGGTATTTTGGTCCCACTGCAGACTTGAGTTCCCACAAATACACCTTTAAGACTGATGATCCTACGGACAGCAGCACAAAGGTAAGAAAACAAAAGTAAAACTTTTAGACAACCAGCCACACTGATAACTGTCCTTCTTCAGATGATTTATTTTTGTTTTATCTCCATGTTGGTGACAAAAACCTACCTTTAAAATTGTAACCACTTCTCTGGTTTCTAACTACCTAATGATGTGAATGAACTTAATTCTGAGTCCTCTATGCTGATCAGATAGATTCTGCTATTCTTACTTATGAACTGACATTGTGAATGAGTGCCAGTGTAGGGAGTTCATTACCTCACATCGTACATGAACCATAATAAACATTGGTATTTTGTACATTACTAACATTTTAGCTTTGGTAGCACTCACAGTTTTAATTTGTGCACAAAAGAAATCTGATCAGGAATTGACGTCTTATACGATACTAAGACCACCGTGTCTCTCTTTTCTGTCTGTACTGTGTTAGTATCTAAACCACTAGACAACTTCTGTGGCCCAGGAATGGTTGTTGTTATAACTCTCCTGCTGTGTTAGGTAGAATTTTGAAATACTCTCCCATTTCACCAGTGTGTGGACATTCTCTTAATTGTAACACAACAGTTACTGTACAAGGACACGGAACTTTAGGACAGTTGGGCTGTGTAAAGCAACCAGGATTACAGTAATTCGTCATGAAATATTGGTAAAGTAAGTCACTGCTCTACATATTTCCTTGATATTACCGAGTGTATGTAGTAGAGTGCCTGTTCAATATTCGTCTCGGAGACAAGCTTTCTAGGACTTAAATCAAGAAAGATCTTAATGAGTGTTATAAATTTAAATCTAATAATGTTTTTCTTCAGTCTATTTTATGTTTATATTTTTTTATGTTTGTATAATGGAACACACACACACACACACAAGACTTGCAAAATAAAATAAAATTAGGGTGTCACTGCACAATATATTCCATTCCAATACAGTCCATTCTTCTGTGAGGATGGTGTGTGATGACCAGTGTTAAAGGTAGCTTACATCCATCACTCATTATAATCCAAAAAACAGTGTGAAATTAGAAACGTTCTGATGTGTAAATGGCTCCTGACATGGCCTTTTTGACAGATCACACACATAGTAATCCTTTAGAATTGATAGTACACTGCTGCTGTAATTCACAGTCAGTTCTAACATCACTTCACTGACATTGTACATAAAAAATTCAAAAAAGATAATAAGAATCATTAATAATCTAAGAAACAGGAATTCGTGCAGGGATGTTTTTAAAACAATGAAAATATTACCCTTGTATTCTCAATATATATTCTCCTTGTTAACCTTTTAAAGCCTAGCGGTAACTTTACATACGACCAGGTTTAACATTAAAAAATTCTACGTGGTGCCCACATTGCGTTTATGCGTTTTGTACGGATCTCAGAACAAACAGCAACCTTTGCCTTATAAAACATTAAGAGATTGGTTTTTATAACCGAAGTGGAGAGTGTTTACAGCGCGGTATGCACTGAGTCCTTATATAAAACAGATACGCTTCGTCTTTAAAGGGTTAATATACATAGCAAATAATAGACATTTATTTATAATTAATCAAGAAATTCATATTATAAATAAAGGATCTACTCTCAATTTTCACATTCCAAATTCTAATCTCACTAAATTTCAAAAAGGAGTATATTATTCGGGAATTAAACCTTTTAATCTTCTTCCACCTCATATAAAGAGCTTATCAGATGATATACATCTCTTTAGAACAACTCTAAAAATGTTCCTTTATGACAACTTTTTATTCTATAGAAGAATATTTTAACTTTCAAAGCGATTGATTTAACTGAATTATGTAAGTTCCAGTTTTATTAAGACTTTGTATTATTGAGGTTATATCTGTTGCAATGTTTGCTTATCATTCTATACAACAGAGACCTGATTATTGGTCAGTTTTTATGCTTTGTTTTTATCTCTGTGCTTGTACCCTTATATTGTAGTAATTTAATGTTTGAAATAGTATGGTTTTATGTAATTGATCAGGTGATATATTGTTTGTAGGATATTCTTTTCTTGATGGGCTGTGTATTGTATAGAGCTAGTATTGTTTTTTAATGTCTATTATTCTCTCTTTTTAAATGATATGTTCTATATCCAAAGGTTGGGCCTTGTATGGATCTACGGAATGTTAAATAAAATTGAAATTGAAATTGAAATTGAACACTCTCCACTTCGGTTATAAAAACCAGTCTCTTAATGTTTTATAAGGCAAAAGTTGCTGTTTGTTCTGAGATCCGTACAAAACAAATAAACACAATGTGGGCACCACATAGAATTTTTTAATGTTAAACTGGGTGGTATGTAAATTTACCACTAGGCTTTGAAAGGTTAATTGTATGGCATTTTGAGTGGAACCACAAAAACAGACCTGAAAAGCAGGGAAATCTTTAATCAAGAAACCTGGGATCAGAATTCTACTGTGCATAATTCACAAGCTCTGGCTATTGTCTGTATCTCAGAAATTAAGGATGATAGCAGAAGTGTATAAATACAATTTTGCTCATTTTAAAAATGATCATGTGGCAAAATTGTTAATTTTGATTTTCAATGCATGAGTTTGAGGCCAAATCAATTTCTTTTCCTACTGTTTTCAGCAATTCCTGTCACATTGCGAGATTTGACCTTCTCACAGTGGTGTTGCTGTAGACCCAAGTCTTCTGGTATATCACACTGTGTTGTTGGTCGAGTAGTTCCTCATATATCAGAGAATTACGGCATTTTCTTCTGAGGGTTAAGCAGTCCTGAACTGCCAGTGTAAATGAAATTTAAGGTTCCCACAGAACTGAGTGACGTTGGTTGTCACACCTGGTAATTTGGTAGATGAGCATGAAATCTTTGGAGAAACACATGTATCAAACTACACAGTGCCCCATCCAAGATTACCACAATCGTGAAAGTCATATAGTCTATTGCTTCTTTGGTATACATTTAAGTAAAATAATTTGTGATATTTTTTAAATTTTCAGGACTTAAAGAAAATGACTCTGTCTTCAAAAACTTCAGATTGTCACAGGCAGAAGAGAGTGCACATTAACAAGGTACCTGTATATTCTTAATTTTATGTACTTACAGTGACATGGGTATATAATTTCCTACTTGTGTTCATTCACCACGATAAGAAAGCATCCTTTTGCACATCACCATCTATTAAGAAAGGAATGGGGACAACACCATAAAATGAGGTGTCATATTATAATGCCATTTGTAGAATCAGGGACCTAACTAGCAAACTCACTGACTGGCTGGCTAACCAATGTGAAAGTGGAGGTTCAGCTCTAGTGATGTCAATTCTACCATGGGACAAAACCGTGACAGGGGTCAAGCCATTTCACACACTGATAGTCCACCCCTAGTGATTATGTAAGACATGAAGCGTGAAGTATTGCAGGGGAAGTGGTTTTCCATATGTAATATCGAAGGAGAATCAGGTGAAAAGAATAGCATTCAGCAGAGTCGCTTTCTATAAAAGAAGCCAGTTACCTTCCACATTTTAGTCTCATATGTTGTCACTAGAACTGAGCTGCAAACTGGGAACTAATTGTAATATCAAAACAAAAGGTAGACTTGTATGAGCACTTCCATTGCTTGCTATTGCTGCATTATTTGATTCAGCAATGCACACTAAGCAACCACAGACACATTACAACACATGGCTGCTTATTTATTGCTCACTCACTACTGAAAGTGATATTTTTGTGGGTGGGCATTATGGGAACGTAATAGTAAAACCCCATATATTAATTAATTATGTTAGGGAACTAAGATTCATACTGCTGCACCATTAGTAGTGATCCCTGGTCCTATTTTAAATGAATTGGAAGCTTCAATTAAAAATTTTGAAAGGTTTGAGTCTGTGGAGTTTGATAACATTTTATTTGAATTGAATTATAGAGGAGGTAAAACAACCAAAATCTACAGAATTAAATTTTGTTTGAAATAAGGAAGAATTCCCCCAGGATTTGAAGGAATCTGTTATTGTACGTATTTATGAAATAAATGATAAAAAAGAAGATCTTTTTTTTTGTGGAATTTCTGTATTAAAACTTGCGTGCATAATGTTATGCAACATTCTGACAAGGATAACTTCACATGTCAGTGAAATTATTGGAGATTATCACCTTGAATTGTGTTGTACATTGCCATTGTCTGAGGGCTTCCTGTGAATTGTTCAACTGCCCAGGCAGCAGGGTTGGATGCTTGTGGCTCGGTAATGTATGTGAAGCTCTGAGACAATCTCCGTGTAGTTAATTGCCAATCATATTTTCTGCATTTTTGAGATACATGAACAGACTGGTAATTCATAAACATTCAAAGGTCTAGTTCATTTATTACCGAATTTTGTTATTGTTTGTTTATCTAAACAATCTGAATCACACTTGCCACTACCTTGTTTAGATATTCAACATTAATTCATGTTTATCATTTCTTCAGATTAGAAAATTAGATACCTTTGTCTCTGAATCATGTGGTTGATTTTATTTTTTATGCTGTTTCATTCTTAGCATAGTCTTGGTCTTGCTGTAAAATTACAGTGAAATCAGCAGGTGGTGTCATTATAGGGCACTTAAGACATAATTTTAAAATAGGAATTCTAATTTTACAGAAACAAACAGCATGGTAAATACTACAACAACATAATATATATTCTTAATTACATTTTTGTAGATGAAGCTGCCAGTAGAGGAAGATGAGAAACCTTCTTGCAAGCGCCAGAAGACTTCACAAACTGATATAATTCCTTAGACTTTTGTCCTAGTTTCCATGACTTAAAGTGATAAGTGGCCCTTATTTTAGTAACACGGTTTCATGGTTTTGTGTTCAATGATCATACTTTTCTGCATTTAATATAAAAAGTTGGGACTAGCCATATAAATCTCTTGTCTGATTTATTACAAATTGAAACAAAATGGTTACTTTAAAGATTATAATAATACATTTTGCTTTTAATTCTTTGTGTCTAAAATTATTTGGAATATTGCTTAAACATGAAAAGTGGTTATTTAAGCATTAATATTTACTGTCCAGCCATGAATTATTATTTGTAAACACCTAGAAAGTATTGGTTATAAGAGTGGTGCCTTTTTTATCATTTTCTGATGTTGAAGGCACGTCACGTATCAGTAATTATTAACAGGAAAATTAGTTTCATAAATTAGTGTTCATTGCTCAGTAACATAAGGTTAATTGATTATGAATTGAAGAATAGTTACAAAATAATAGGGCATAGCTGACATTTTTGTTGTTTTTTTTCTTTCCTTGTGCTGAAATATTGTTATTTATCAGTTATTAAACATAAAACATATTTGGTTTGTGAACTAATGTTGTACTTAGTATTGAGATCCGATTAATGTGGTGTTTATGATCAATGTTAAGGGTTTCAATAGCAGTTGCAGATTTTAATTTTTATGAACTAACATTGTTTATCACTCTGTTCAATTTAAAGTAGATAATGTGTTCAAACAAAATGTTCTTGCCAAAATGAGTAATGTTTAATGATCTGGGCACAGTAGCTAAAATGATACACTGTCTTGTGATTATTTGACATTCAATGATATATATTTGCCATCATTTGAAGGACCTACAACTTTACTTATGATATTCTCTGTTAGAAGGTTCACCCCTGAACTTTCCGTAACAGTAAGATTACCTGTTACATGTCAATAAATCACACTCTGAAGGTAGCTCCTGGACCTTTTATTCTACCCACAAGTCTGGCTTTTATTTACATTTACATTTATGTTTACATTACATACATTTCATAGATCCATCATGTAGTCCAATGGCTCAGGATATGAAACATTTGGACATGCGTTTACTTGGCTGTCCTGGTTAAAAATTGAGATTTAGGATAAGACAGGAAGGAAACAGAAGATAAGTGATTTGGAAAAACAAACCATTAAGATGGCTTCCATTTACAATACTGATGCAGAATAGGAACGACATTTCACGAATTAAATTCAATTACCACCTAACGGTAGGCCAAGCTAGTGCAGTCGGAATAATTACTCGCTACGGACAGGACAGTCCGGGGATCGAATCCTGGTGGGGGCCAGGTTTTCCACACCCATCCAGACAGCCCCTGGGGCCCATCCAATCTCTTCTACAATGGGTACCGGATCTGTTTCCCGTGGGTAAAGCGGCTGGGGCCTGGCGTTGACAACCCACCCCCATCTAGCGCCGATGTTAAAGAAAGAGTACAGCTCACAGATCATCTAGTAAAGCTGTACGTCTATTACTCCTATGGGCCTTCATGGCCTGTTCTAGAGTGAACTCTACTTTTACGTTTACGTTTATTACTGCCTAAAGGTTAATTCACATTATACGGCACACGACAAGACAAACGGCAGCGTGCATTCACACCTACCGGCAGTGACAGACAGCATATTTTGTTCCAATGCAAACGCCAGTCTTTGTTTCTCTTTGTCGTCACCTGTCGGTGACCGGCTACTGGGAACTCCAGCATGCCAAAACCATGCAAAAATATTTTGTCATGTCGTGTCGATCCGCATAATGTGAATCGACCTCACGGCAACGTGTCAGCCATGGGTACTTTTTACATGTTGTAGTGACCCTGAAAGATTCAGGATGTTGCGGGGTATGCTTCGTGGCTCAACCGTAATCCGTGGCTATCATCCAGCAGCAGCTCCGCCGGCAAGGAGCCATTGACGTAGTCCATCCTAGATCCTAAATAGCAAATAGAAGCAGTGTGCTAAACGTTTTTGCGTTATGTGTTCGAAGATATTTGGTGTTAGACTGGAGCAGCTCCTTACGTTTTAGTAAATACTTATTGCAGTAGATAATGCCACTATATTTCATCATTTTCAGAAGGTACATAATTTTGGGGAGCAAAACACGTGCTTCAGTAAGATTCTCTTGCTTTCATTGGTTGTTCCAGGATATTCAGAGTATGTGAAGAGGGTGGTTTCTACATGTGAAGATAATTGCAATGGTGTCTTGGTATATGCCAAGTAAATCAGGGCAAAACTTGGGTTTGGGAATAGTTTGTAGCGTTTGCTTGTGCTTGCTATAGGATTTGTTTGCTTTTCTGTAGCGTATTTTGGTGCCGTCGGCAATCGTCAGTGGCGTTGTATAGTTTCACGTGTGTTGATGTTACCATTTCGCTTATGTTGTCACTGATAAAATTACTCTTCTCGTTCACGCGATATCTATAGTACATCCCTTGTACACTGCGTTCACATATGGACATGCTGTTCCACTGCTTCTAGTACGAAGTTGTATGTATGAAAAGGGTCAGTTTATTAGAGTGTAACGGAATTTTCGCGCAGCGCTTTATTACTTCTCGCTGTATTTCACGCCTAACAAGGTTACTGTTTTTTTCGGGTGCGTGATTTCAAGTCGGTATTGCGATATTTGAGGATGGCATGTGTTGGGTTTGTTCAGGATAGCAATGGTTAGGATGATTTAAGATAGTGTAGGTTAGTGTAAGTGAGGTTATATTATGTTGCCTATGTTAACAGCATCATACCTCCCACATTAACACTGTTGTACACCAGTTTCTATTTTATTATATGATGCCTTTGAAAGTACTAGACCATAATAGACAAGAATATAACAGGAATATAGTAATAGTAGCTTTAATAAGATTTCTTAAAATATTTCATTAAATATTTACCATACAATTTTTTTTTTTTCCTGTGGCAGAGCACCCCAAATCAGGCCGAGGCCACCTCGTTTTAGAGGTTTTTGTATCACACTCGGACACACCACATTCAGTAGGACTCCTTGGACGAGTGATTAGTCCAACGCAGAGACCTCTACCTGACAACACACAAACACTCACAAGAGATAAACATCGTGCCCCTGGTGTGATTCGAACCCACGATCCCAGCAAGTGATTGGCCAAGGGCCTACACCTTAGACTGCGTGGTCACTGGGGTCACCATACAGAAGTGTGTTGAATCAAACTTGCAAATTGTAATGAGGTCTCTGTTTTTGTCATGTAAAACTTGTTTGTGTCATATGTTACTTTTTTATATTTGAGCTTCATATAAAGTAGTATGTATTTTATGCCTTGGACTGATAAATTAAAAATTACTACTATTATAATAGTAGTAGTGATAGTAGTAGTAATGGTGGTGGTGGTGGTGGTGGTGGTGGTGGTGGTGGTGGTGGTGCTTCTGCTGATAGTAGCAACAACCACTAAAAATCAAAATTTATTGGAAGGGGTAGTTGGTGGTTGTGTAGAGAATGTGAGTCAGGTACATAAAGCAAAAAATCTGGAAGAATGACGTTCTACATTCATTGTTCTTTTGTTTTAAAGGTGGTTTAACAACCATTATATGAGTGTTGAAGATTTTCTTATTGTTGCCCTGGAGAGAAGTCTAATAATAGTATACTGCAATGCTGTGTAGTCTTAGCAATCGACTTCATTGTTGTGTAACACACCATTTAAAAACTGGGGTTGTTTATTTAAATTTTAGTGCCTCCTTTATGTAATATGTGAATAATATGTGAACCAAGAAAGATTACATATGAAATATACAACATTTTGTGGAGGAAAAACAGAGAGTGTGCAGCATGTCTTAAAAATGCAGTAAGTAACCTTATTGCAGAAATATGTGAGATACATTTCTTGAGTTCTAGCCATGCTCGCATCCTATATATATATGGGACAGTCGGAAGTTAGGGATTAAAGAAAGATTCAATAACAGTATATTGCTGTGTTTCAGTTTTGCATGTCAGGAAAAGGTCCGTGGATGCACTGCTACATTTCACAACATCCCGCAAACACGCAGATATTTTCAACATACTAGTTTGCAGCACCGAGCTCAAGTGTCAACTGATTCATCAGGTGAGTACCACTGAGACAAGTTTTTCATTACGTATTGTCTGTGTATAAATTGCCTGTCTTCTTAAATACTTACTCTGTGTATATGAAAATGTACTGAAAAGTAGTACTTCCAGTCAGGCACATTTATAGTGCCTGGAAAGGTTTTGTGAAACAAAATCAGGTACACAACTTACAATAAATTCTTCATAATAGAATCTGCTTCTCTGTGTACAGAGCCTAACTTAAGTACATTTACACTATTCGGTACATTTACAGTAATGATTATCATCTTTATTTCTTTTCTTTCCACTTCCTTTCTTCCTTTATTTTGTGTGTGTGTGTGTGTGTGTGTGTTTTTCTGTACCAGTAACACTTGGAGTGTTTACCATGAAACCATACCTTCACAGCAGTTTTAACTACATTAATGGATCGTACCAGTTTCCTAGAAGATGTTCCTTAAGTCTAGGACAAAGGGGAAATCACATGGTGTTGTGTAGTTGGTGTGGTAAGATGGTGAATTGCAAATTCTCAACTGCTTTTCACATTTGAGAACTGACGTGAGAGTTTGCATTGCCATAGTACAGAATGATTGTGTTTTATGCCTTTGAACCCTTTATCTTTTTCTTCAGTTTCTGCAGACTTTCAGCAGACATGTGTAACTGATTATTGTTCATTCTGTGAGACCACCACCATCAGGTTTCCAAACATGAGTTATCACTTTTCCAGCTAAGGCATGATCTTTGTAATTTTTTAGTTGCAGTAAATTACTTTGCTCTTAAATATGCTGTCATTTTTTGTGAGTGCTGTAAAGGTGGACCTGCATCATATCATCTGTTCAACCATGCAGAAATTCATCACTTTCATTTTAAAGCCCTGCAGAAGTTCTGACAGGCATAGTGTTCTGGCTTTCATGTCAGCAGTTAGCATGTGAGGCACCCGCCTGGCCTAAACATTTTGGCATGTGCATTGGAGATATCCAGCTACAGCACCAACCTGGTTTGTATCTTACCTGTGCACAGTCCAGACTTACTGAAGTGCAGGCATTACTTCTCATCCCACACCCATAAAACTACAATACCATGTTAACCGCAGTACTAAACATGCTTGCGTTAAGTCATTGTTTCACATCCTGTGGGTCATGGCCCAAATTTGTGTCGCAAAGGTATTCAGGGTGGGTCGCACATAAGTTTATGAATGTACTTATTACTAACTTATGCTACTTTGGTAAAGGTAAAGCAATCCTATTACAGGCCTGGACAGGCCCTGAGGGTTCCATGAGGTTGAGGCTCCCAGAATTTCTAGACAGTTGGCACATGAAGGTGGTAAGGTTGTTAGCCCTATGCACTGGCCACCTTTACCCTGCAGGAAATATTCGTGGTACTCATTTCTGTTAGAGGCTGAGTCAACCCCAGGGCCATAGTGCCGCCAGAAGGATTATGTTAATGAAAAATTTGAATTGCACCATCAGGAATCAAACCCATGACCTTGTGGCTTGTTGCGCAGTGCCTCAACCAACTGTGCCATCGGGTGCCCCATATTGCTTTGTTAAGTCTATTAAAAGTGATGTTTTGTAAATGTAATCACCTGTAGTGACATTGTAGCAATGTTGGCTGCATCGTAATGGTATAAAACATGACACCTGTCATTGGCTACCAAGGTTGCCCACCTCTCAATGAAAAATTATTGAATCAGCCCAACAAAATTGTCGTTTTTTTGTTGATGTTATTGTGCAGTTGGGAAGATTTTTTCAATTTGAGTACCTCACTAAACATGGAGAAACTGAAATTTACATAATCATGAAGACAAACTCTAGGTATAAGAGCCATAAGAGGAATCACAGTACTAATCTCAGCAATGTTGGTTTCATCGTAATGGTATAAAAAAAGGGACACGCCATTGTCTACCACATTTGCCAACCCCACAATGAGACATAATTGGATCAGCCTAACAAAATTATCATTTTTTCATTGAATTTATTGTACAGTTGGGGAACATTGTCTCATTTTGAGAATACCTCACAAAACATGGAGAAACTGAAATTTGCAAGACTGTGAAGACAAACTCTAGATATAAGAGCCATAACAGGAGTCATAGAACTAAACTCAGCCTCATGCAGAAATACGTAAATGCATATTGTATGTTTATCTTCATTTTATGAAATCATAAAAGGTCACATTTGTCATACCAATTCATGTTTTTTATTTTACGCTTATCTTTATTTTTGACTCCTGGAGTTGCAAGATAAAGCTATTGATCTAATCTGGGTCATGGCTCACAAAGGCTGAGAGACAGTTCTCCAAGTCCTTGGAGCAGGATTATTCTCAGGAAGGTACTGGTTCCTCAGCTGGTCAAGAATTACTTTCCCATGTATGCATAGGCTTTCCAAATAGTCTCCCTTCATCAGATTTTCTCACTGAAACCCTGTAAACATTTCAGACAGATTTATCTTGTCATGGATGTTGTGTAGGAATGTAGTGTGAATATCAGCTAGAAGACTGATGGCTCACTGATGCTTTAGTCCAATTTCCTAATTTTAAGGGGAAGTGTAGACTTAGTTGTGTATCCCTGTCTTTGTCCTAGTACCATCATGAAAGTTATTATGCACATCGTTCTGTTGGAGCTGCTTCATGTTCATGCTCCTTCATTTTCTCCCAGTGTGATAATACTAACTTCTTGGCCACATGAACGTCTTGGTTGTGAGGAAGAATAGTTCCATTCATAATGTGTTGTGCAGTGATAGATTTTTTAAAAATATGACACTTTCTTACAGTTACATTTTTGTGGATTGTAAAATAATTACTATTTCCTCTTAATTCTTCTGATTACATTTCATGATTACTCAGTGTTATGTAAACTTTCGTAGTAGTTGATAAAAAATTGTAAGTAGGAAAGTACTCTGTATGCAGTAACTGCAGTAGCTGATGTGAATACTACATGATAATATCTTCTTAATATAGGTCATGAGATTGTGGGTTTGCATGGTAGTTTGGACATAGATGGTTCTGGAGCAGTTATATTATTGTTGTGTGGCTAAGTTCAGGTGATAAGTTTGTCTCTCTACTCAGTTATCCCACTTCTGACATGACATGGTTTGTTTAAACTAACACAAGTATGAGATCTGTGCTCATCTGCAATGTTACAGAGTGTCGTGTGGTAATTGCTTACCACACAATGCCGTGTTTTATCCCAGAAGAGAGCAGATCTCATCAACATGGCAGCAGAAGCCCAAAATCAAAGTTAACACAAGTATGTTGTACTATACAGTAAGCAGTACCAGGAGGAGGTGGTATGGGTTTAGGCAACATCTTCAGCGACTGTGGAGACCCCTTCCTGTTGGGGTTGGATTGGTACTACTTGCTGTCTTGCAGTGGCGTCACGTTAGACGCAAGGAGCACAGTACTGACAGTAAGACTGTGGTTGTAGCAAAGGATTGGGAAGTAAGTAAATTTTCCTTTTGGGTGATAACTACAGTACAGATCTTGGCAGTTTGCGTTTAAATGTTAACGGCACGTGACTGAGACAGGTCTTGCCTGTGTGATTATTCCTGGTCAGAGCTGAAAATTCAAAGCTCACAGGATGTGGGTTTTAATTTGAACAGCCTTTGAAGTTGGTCTGTGTTTAGTGGTATTAAATGATGTAAGGTTGTTTATTGCTGTATGTTTTTATGACGACTGAAAGTGATAAAATTTCGTGGGCAAATGGCTTTGTTGGTTCAGAGCAGAAGTCTTGCATTTTGAAGGCCTTCTTCATCTGGATAAACACAGTTGTTCATATACAGGCAAACTCCGGTATATTGCCACTGTTAGATTACTGAAATTTGTGGCGGTATATCAAGAGTAGTGGCAAATTGAGCTACCGTATCGTAGGAAATGTCACAGACTTCCGTTGGCACTAAGTGAAGGTGGCATTATATTGTCAGGATGGAGGGAGGTTGCCATATTCAGTTTTGACTGTATATGCATGCATGAACACACATCACTGAGGTGTCACATCAAAGGACAATATATCATCTGTAAAGGATAGTGGACAATGTCAACAGTAAACTAATCAGGTTAGGCAGTAGAGGCAGCAGGTTTGTCTCAAACGTCAGTACACATATACCAGATTACACAGCATCATATTCCAGAGGGCGGTTACCTTCGTAGTCACCACCATTAAAACCTCAGGTCTTACTTGTGAGGCAGCTCTTTGGCCCTTTGTTATTAGTTGTTATCAAGGCTTGTTATTAGTATACAGTAGCTTAATAGTACCTGAACAAAGGCATGATATGCCCAGCCTCATTGGTTTTAATGAAATTTAATATTTGTGCCCTTTGGTGAAGTTTATTCATAAATTTAAATTGTCGTATTGGGACAATATGGACACCCGCTAGACATGAAATAACAAATCTGAGATGTGGTTAGCCAGAGCTCAAAAAGAACTGCTGGTAGACTTCCTGGCTCGTAAAGAGGTGTTAGTGTAACACCTAACTGATTGGTATTGTGTAGAGAGAACTGTGAAAAGTAGTTGAAAATGAATGAACTTTGTAAAGTTCAGCTTATAGTTTGAGTTGAATATGCAGCCATTTCAACAGACACAAAATGAGGATGCACACAAGGGATGCAAGTAATGAGCACAGATATGTGAGCGTTTAAGGTAACAGGGTTTAATAATTAACAACAACTGGATGTTGTGTGATAACACAAACATGAAATTGCTTACAATTTGCTTTACTTGGCAGCTCTTTGGCGCTTTTTAACACACGTGAAGTAGAAAGAAACAAAAGCTGCCTGGCACTATGAGTTAAACTAACATAAACTAATAAGTACAAAATCTGGATAACATAGCGTTTAGTAATATATTCATTATGGTTATAATTGTGTGTGTGTGTGTGTGTGTGTGTGTGTGTGTGTGTGTGTGTGTGTGATAGTATAACTGCACCGCTGTCTCTCTTGGTATCCAATGGAAGCAGTGAGAGAGTATGGTGTGTACCTTGTAGTATCAGCATACCAGTTAGTGCAGTCCAGAAGAGGATAGCATGTTTATTACAAGCAAATGAAATAGTAATAACTTTGAAATTATCACACACAACATACCAAAGCAGTAGACTCCAAACTGCAACTCATTCCACAATAATATTCTCTGACAAGAAAGAAGGAGGCTTCACATAATAACCAAAACAAATAACTTGACAATGCTGTGGCATCCCAAAATGAAATCAGACTACCCCACAGCACTGCCAAGGATCCCAGCAACCACTCCCTTTCTGCACTGCAACATGATTTTTAAAACAAAGTCCTGAACCAAATCAGATAGGTAACAGATGGAGTCCAGTTTCAAGTGATGATCACTGTGCATAACCCCGTTAAGGACAAACCAACAGAACTGCAGGGGAGGGAGGAAAAGGGAAGGAAAGGGCAACAAGGGGAGATGGAAGGACGGCAGATGGCCTCTCGACGAGTACTTCTGGCAGGCAGCCTTGTGCCATAACACAGCACATAACGGTAACGAATACATGATATTCTTCTCATAAATGCTGTGTTATTTGGATTTTATACGTAATAATTAGTTTGATCAACACAGTGGAATGATTGTATCAAAATTAACTTAAACTGAATATTTCAATTTTTGTATTTGTCATCCTGTTGTGTTGGATTTATAATAAGATAAATAAAATGCTCTTAACACAACCAATGTATATTACATCTTTAATGTGGCACATTAACCCTTTAAAGACTAAGCGTATCTGTTTTATATAAAGACTCAGTGCGTACCACACTGTAAACATTCTCCACTTCGGGTGTAAAAACCAGTCTCTTAATGTTTTATAAGGCAAAAGTTGCTGTTTGTTCTGAGATCCGTACAAAACACATAAATGCAATGTGGGCACCACGCAGAATTTTTTAATGTTAAACCTGGTTGTATGTGAAGTTACCACTAGGCTTTAAAAGGTTAAAGATGTAACACACACTAGTTGTGTTGACAGCATTTTATTATTTGTCTTATTATAAATATGTCACTTACAATGCCAGAGTAGGGACTGTGACGTGTCATCCTTGTGTCCTCAACTCTAATTCAGAAACATAAGCTGAAATGAAAATTCAGATGAAGTGGACTGGAAGTTCAGGTAAGAGTGATTCCAAGGTCTGGAGGGGGGGGGGGGGTTGGAGAAGGGAGAATGGGCACTACACCCCACAAGTCAGTCTGTATACAATGGCAATATGTGCCAGAAATAGGTATATGCATATATACACAGCACAAATATTGGTTTTCACACTTCCCAATTCTAAGTAATTTTTGGCGTTGTATGAGATTATACACAATTTTGAAGTTTTAATTTGCAAATTGCTAACAGTTATATTGTAGACTGCTTAATTTGGCACTGCATTGTGTTGACGTATTGGTAGACTACATTGGTTAACGTGAGTTTCAATACAATGATATCACAGCTGCAAGGACAATCATCACTGTGAATAGCTAACTCACAAAAAAACAAACCAATATTTTGGACTGTTTGTTAAAATGAAAGTCACTTGTATAGCCCTAAGCGTGTAAAATGGTTAAGTAATTTGTGATGCACTGCATAGTAATAATACAAAACAGAATATCTTGGATTATCAGTTGTGTTAAGTTATTTGTAATATGAAATTTATCTCCTTCATTAGCCCTTATAACTGGGAGTTGATTGTACTTCCACTTCCTAATGCAGAGCACTGTGTTGTAGATAATGAAATTCTGTGCACCTTCAGATCACATGCTACCGAGCTGTTCCTCTCCGAATCCTGAGTCGAGTATGGGGCTGGGTAATGAGCAAGCAGTTACCTCCATCGATTCGGCCATTGGTGTACAATTATTATGCATCCACATTTAATTGTAATCTAGAAGAAGCAGCCCATGAAGATCTTACAGTGTACAAAAGTTTGGCAGAATTCTTTTGTCGGCCATTAAAGGATGGTATTCGGCCTGTCAGCGACATTGATTGCATTGTGAGTAATCTTTCTGTCCTCTGGATTATGCAGGTGGGAGAGTGGATCAGTTACAATATTTAGGTATCTTTGACTATCATAATAGTGAAGGACAAATCCAGGGTATAGCATGAAAGACATAGGAGACCTGCTGGTCTTTAGGAAATGCAACGGAAATCTCTGTTCTGGACCTTGTTTTTACAGAACAGATTTTTCTGTATGCAGTCCTTGCTACTTATCTCTGCTCAAGTTAAAACATTGTGAATATAGGACTACCAGGCCTAAACATCTCCTTTGCCTGGATTATGGAGGGGTCAATGTCTGAAAGGACAGTATTACATTGTGGATTTCCTCACCCATACAGGATGGAAATATCAAAGCATAATTGCAGGCACACAGGAAGCATGAAGGACATGGATAGTCTTGTAAATTGTATACAGGCTTGTTACCAGGCAAACCTGGCTTCAGATCTATATCATCCTTTTTGATTGTACAATTATTTCATCATGTTTCGGTCTGTTCACTCGCACTGCTATAATCAGTGTTCAGTAACATAATCAATTAAATCATTGCCTTGATAAGCCTCTGAGTTAAAATATTCAGAACTGCTGTGAACATCATTCTGCGGTTCCATTGTGACTGATTCCCAAAACAATGACAAGTTATGTAAAACATATTTTCGTTTGTTTTTCGTGGTTTTGTGTGGCTGTGAAACATGGTCTTTGACTCAGAGGGAAGAACACAAATGAGATATGCGTCCAGAATTTTGGTATGTGAAGAACTGAGCATTGGAACATGGTTCAGAACTAGAAGGATGACTTTAAAATGGGACCTAGAAAAATATGGTTTAATTGCCTCAGATTTGGCTGTGTTTTCTCTGTAAAATTTATGTAGTGTAGTTTAAGAAAGTTCTAATGTTTACCTATCTTTGAGTCTTAGGTGTTTGTATTAATGAGTCATCTGTTGTCTGTTGTTTGCTACTATGGGAGGAGTAACATGTGCACTGGGCCAATCCTTACAGGTTACATACAGAGTTCTGTGCTTATTAAAACTGAGAGCAACAAGACCACTATAATTTACAAATTTTGCAGAATAAAAACTGTAGTCTTGAATTGAGTTTGTAAAATTCTTAATCGTAGGTGGGTTTTCACACTTCGCTTATGAATAATGTTATTGTGGTTACTCAGGTATCACCAGCAGATGGTCATGTGATTAGCTTTGGCCCTGTTAATACGTGCAAGGTGGAACAGGTGAAAGGCATAACATATTCACTTCAGGGATTCCTTGGGGAGCCCACATGGAGCAGCATACTTGCACATACACGTAAAGACCACATGAATCATGATGCAGGTATGATGGTGTTGTGCACTTAGAACAGAAGCGTAATGTATATTAGAACAGAAATGTACTGAAAGCATTTATGATGCCTCTTTCCTATATGGTTTGGCAATCAAGGTGATATTTGTGTTTTAAGATTACATATCTCTTACCTTTGGCCTTTGCCAAAATTAGTGTATTGATAATCTGAATTTATTTGGAAGTGTTTGGGTCTGTAGTGTAAATTAATGCTGCAAGTTGGCATTGTTACATAACAAACAGATTGTCAGCATTCTTTTTTAACCCTTTCACTCTGCGATTAAATCCCCCCGGTGCAGGACTGCCAGCTGAGGTTTTTCTCTGGGCATTTAATTTCTAACGCTTGCTCTTAGATAAAAAAGCATATCTCATAGACTTTTCGTTCAAATGTAATGAAAAAAAATTTCGCAGTATGTTTATGAATTGGTGAATTCGGGAAAAAATATTTACAAATTTTTACGGTAAATTTAGTCCTGCAAAGTACATGCATTATATAAAATGTGGGGTAAATATTTTATTATTCACATAATTCTGGTTGCTGCACAAGATCCATGGCACCTTTGATCACTCTTCTATCATCACACACATACACATACACCCGCACTATTTACACAAATTAGTTTTTGTGTGATAGTCCGCGAAACAAGGTGCCATCCATGTGTTGCACTCATGTCGTCAGAGTCGCAGCATGAGTCTCTACCCAAGTACACTCTCACATCATGTGTATAACCTGATTTGGCACACAGATTATAAATTCCGATGTCGAAACTTTCCCTTTTTTTGGAAATGTACTGTCTGAATATAACCCTGCCTTTGAATTTTACAATTACTTTGTCCACTGCCAAATGTTCTGAGGGGTTATAGAATTTAGCATAAGCCTGTTTAAATGTTTCAAAAGACTGTCTTTATTTTCCATGGTCGGTCATATTCCTCGCCTTGGTTGGGTCTCTGTCAGTCTGTAATGGCTTGGGTTACCAAGCCTTCATGACCATGGCAGGAAGTCGGAATGCGCTTCTGACGCAGTAACAATGTTTGTGTGTCTAACCACAGCTGGAGCAATGTAAGCGCTATGAGTGAAACATTGTATGGGTTCATGTTTTGAAGGACATTTGTTGGGTTCAGTTACTACCTCATCCTGGCTTCGCTGTGAAAAACAGTGGACGCAGGTATTTCCTCCTCCTCCTCCACCTCCTCACCTGGTCCATCATTTTTGTTATTGCTACTGCTTGCTGAATGCTGCCCTGGTCTATCTGTTACAAAGACGGTTTTGTATTCCTGTGCACTCATAAATCTAATACCGTAACTAACGACCGACTTACATGATGAGAGCAAAACAGATCTAAGCCTATGACGTAAATGTTGTGAAAAATTCCACGTATTTCAAGGGTGAACACAGCGTTTTTAGCGTATTAGACAGCTGTGTTACACATTTCTGCCACACAACCCATACAGAATGCCCCAGAACTACAACAGACATGCCTGTGAGCGCTCCTGTAGCTGTATACATAGATTTTCGTGGATATCTCCAGTATTTTTGTATTAGTTCAGTCTGAAAATACATGTTACAGTACGCCACTGAAAACCATTCAGCCGTCAATTAGTAACTGGCTTCATAGCGCACTGTTGATATTCAACGCACACATGACTCCAGTGCGACTGATAAACAAAACACTCCTTCTCTAGAACAGTATTACTCAGCCGAGAAATGCGCAGTTCACCAATGTGTTGACATACATATCGCGACTGTTGGAGGCCTTACAGGGGTGGACAGGGAACATTTATAACTGCACACACCAGCTCTCCACTTCAGGGGACATACCACACAGAAATCCTGAGAGGTATGTGGGATAGGGGTGAAAAAAATGCTTCCAAATTCGACACAATATTGATGACAACTGAGGTTGTCATTCGTCCCAGAGGGACCGTTTAAATGCCCACTGCGCAATGACAACAGTCAACATTCGTAGTTAAAGGGTTAAGTAACTGTATGTAACAAAAAAAAATACTCACTAGAGTATAAGAAACTGGAGTGAGAGCCATATGTACATCACATTAGGATTGGTGTGGTGTGGTGTGGTGTGTGGTTTGCAACATCTGAAGGTGTCTGATATTGCAATGGTTGTGGCACGTGTGTTGGAACATGCCACATTTGTAATACACTAATACCAGTCAGCATAAAATACCCAACAATAAGGATTGCAGCAGTGAGCAGTAAAAATTTGCTTGAAAAATGCAGTCTTTGACAGAAGACCCTGATCTTTTTTGTGAATCATAGACCATATTTACTCAAATGTAAGACGAGTTTTATTCCTTAAACTTGGTGCTTAAATATGTGAGGTCACCTTAAATTCATGTATGAAGCATGAAACTAGACCACACCAAACTGGATTGCTCTGAACTGTACCTTGCAAAACCAAGCCCCACATCACCAGACCATCATGTATCAACAAAAGAGATAACAGAGCACAACTAAAGTGAACTGACACTTCTTTCTTGGAACTTTATCCAGTGTCTTATTTTTTTGAACAAGCACGATGTTTCAGAAGCCAGCTCCAATTCCATTTTCAGGCAAAGAAGGACCTAACCTGGTGGATCCCTTTAGATGAAGCTATTCTCAGTCCACAGGTACCATAGGAACAATAATTTGTTAAGATGCACACCTGAGAGCATATCTAGTCCAAGGGTAGTAACAAGAGAATGGCTGTTGACATTTAAAAATTAACTACAAGACTCAAAAAATAAAACCTGGACAAATCTACAAATTAAAAACCATAAAAATAGCCATGAACCCAGACTGATCAGACTACAGACACAGCATAAAAATCGAGAAAACACACGTTTAAAATTCTTGACATTACTAACACCATCTGTGGAGAAAACTGTGAATCTTTATGGGTTCAAGGATGGTTATAAACCAAGAAATATAGGTGTATTATGTAGTGAATGTGGATCGTAACAGCCTGGCAGCACATCTCACCAGAATTGACTGTGAAGGGTTTTAAGAAGCGCTGTATATCCAACGCAGTGGATGGGGCCAATGTTGATATGTCTAAATCAAGTACACAAGATTACTGATAAATGTAATATATATTTTCAACCCCTACCTGTGTTTTGGCAAATAGATTGCCATCTTCAGGGGTATGTCTCAAAGAACTACAAGTGCTGCCTGCATCCAAATATACAGTGTATGGTTTCACAGTAAATGTTTTTACACACGTCACAATTCAAGATGTATAACTGGACAAAATTATGAATTAAAAACAATAAATACACTGCCTTAAGTAGTAGTTAAAAATAAATATGTTTTTAAGATCTCAGGATGTAAAATATATGCAAATAGTTTACATGAAGCGATGTTAAAATACTAAACATTTGAAAGCTTATAGTGGTTTTTAAAACTAGTTATTGGCCATGCATACAGTTGTTGTGGTTGACCTGTTGTGGATCTCACCCTTTAAGATATAATATGTAAGAAAATATAAGAGTATATAAGGAGTAATCTAAATAGTAGATCCAATGTGTTTTTGTACTATTTCCAGTGTCCCAAGTGGGACGATGGAAATAGTCCAACAACATATGAGTGATAGCTTGCATGTGACACCATTGTCTAAGAATTTTGTGTACTGTTGCATCACATCCTGCATAAAATAAAACAGAGAAGGAGGACACAAATGTAAAGTTGTTGAATAAGGGTATTATAGAGAGCTATGCAAGGTTTTAGGTAAAATTGTCTCTTTGCCGTCATGTCAGTAGTGCATATAGAGAATTTCAATGGAAAGCTTCATCTAGACCTCACTTATAATTGGTGGCAACTGGCCAGCTTCATATGCACAGTTTCTTTAATCTATAGAATGGGACCCCATATACCCTTTTGACAGGAGGCTGGTGGACTCCAATCTTTCTGTGTAAGAGCAAAAAGATAAAAATTCATATTATAGACAGAAATTTAACCCCAGACATCTGCTGTACTGAGAAGCATCCAGGGCAATTAAAACTTTGTGTTACAGTTAACTGCATTTTTCAGAAAAGTCGGCTGTGAGTTGAAATATACAGATGTATGTAAACATAACTTAAATTTATGCCATTACAATGTTAATACTTCATAAAATACGAAAGAAATAATTGATGTATAAAACATGTTTGTACCCTGTTTTTGTAACACTCTTCACATTTGTAACTCCAGTGGCTCAACAGTCGTCATGAAACATGAAAGTAACTAATGCATGCACATTTAGAGGATGACTTGTAGGAAAAAGTATCTTATTGCTTGTGTTTAAAACTCAAGTTCACCAATACTTACAGAAATTAGTGCTCCATTCATGTATCATTTGATCAACTTGGCAGAGGACAAAGTTGTCTTGAGTGGCTCTGGTCTCTGGTGTAATTTATCATACTTAATTTAAAACATGTTATCATCTTATGTTATGTTAGGACTACAAATTTTCACAAAAATAATGACAAACTGGTTTTCATGCTGTCAGTAATTCTGAAATATGTGTGGGCTGAATTAACCCTTGAAAGACGAAGCGTATCTGTTTTATATAAGGACTCAGTGCGTATCATGCTGTAAACACTCTCCACTTCAGTTATAAAAACCAGTGTCTTAATGTTTTATAAGGCAAAAGTTGCTGTTTGTTCTGAGATCTGTCCAAACACATAAACGCAATGTGGGCACCTCGTAGAATTTTTTAATGTTAAACCTGGTGCTACGTAAAGTTACTGCTAGGCTTTAAAAGGTTAACATGTTGGAAGGTGAGAGTAAAATAAACATGACTATTATTTTTCAGTGACCATTCTGATGATTTTACTTGACAGTAGATACAATAGTTATGAGTACCTGCGCTTCATAGTTGGACTGACCATTGTACATTATCTTTCTAATGGGCAGGGTGAATGTAGAGAAAAGTCAATTTACACTTTACAAATCAATACATTTTTATGTTATCCTGCTATACCTTCACACCATATAACAGTTTGAGGCAATATTTCCAGGAACTAAAGTACTATCCGTAGTGTGGAAGATATGGTATATATTTTGCTGGTTTTCTGTGCTCTGTGTTAACTTCCTTAAAAAAACAAACTTACTATGAATTTTATATTTATAACTTTTGTGGTTTTCACAGTGGTGTGATTGCGGATTACAATCTTCTGGGATGTGATACTGTGTAACTGGGTGAGTGGTTTGTGACATTTCAAAGGAACATCAGGAACTGCCCACTCAGTGATGCAGCAGGTTTATGTTTGTCAGCAGTCAGTTGCATACAAAATTTTAGGATCTAATATTGAATGATGCTGTCTACAGTTGCATCATCTCCACCTGACTACCGGCAGTCTCTGCTTCTTAACAAAGACACCGATTTGTATCAGTGTGTGGTGTACCTGGCTCCAGGAGATTACCACCGGTTCCACTCACCTGTCCAATGGGATGTCATGTTCAGGAGACATTTCCAAGGTAAGAAGCATTTAATGACATGTTTAGAATCATTTGTGGCTGAGAAGATTGTGCCATAGTGAAATTGCTAGAAAGGTTCACTGGCATTACAATGCTGTATTATGGTTGTGCCGTACTCTTCTTATGTGTGTGTTGGTTACAGTGAAGTCCCATTTGGGAGCAGCAGATTTCACCACTAAACTAGGGAAGCTTAAATGGATGTAATTTAATAGTGAGATTATTGGCTTTCAGGTACTAAAGTCTTACATTAAATTAGAGAGAACCTCAACTGTAAGTGAAGTAACATGTAATGAGGGTTTCTGTGTACCACTCTGTAAGAAGTTTCTCCCGCATAAATTCTTTATGTACAGGAGTCCCATTGAAAACCAAACCCAGATGCACAACAAGCTTAATGGCATTACATTTCCATGTACAGTTCACATAATATATACTGTGTAATACAACTTAACGCATGTTAGAGTAGGTGTTGGAAATGACCTCTCTGAACACTCCAGCATGCTTCTTTTTGCAGGAACTGAAACACTGGGAAACCATGTTCTAAATTTCTGCTGATACTATTCATATACTTTGTACCATACATAGGTTTACATGAAAATCCTATGCGTTAAACTGTACTGCATACTCAGGAACAAAAGAACTGCATGTAACACTGTGTTTTACATGCCTGTTACAGACAGCAGATTAAAATGGACTGTGTGAATAATTGATGCAGTGTACCTTGCACACGGTGATAGGACTGGTGGTGTTTGAGTCACACAGCTGCTGTTAAACACACAGTGTTAGCAAATTTTTAGACAAGAACTTCAAACAGTATTTAATATGCCAATCATGTCTGAGAGTTGAAGGAGGTCATCTCCAACGCCTATTTTAAGATGCAGGAAGGTACATATTTTACAGTATGTATACGAGGCGTGTTCAAAAAAAGACCGAAGTTTTTAAATAGCACGCCAACCAGCACAGAGGGCGCGCTGCGGCTACTGAGCACACCTAGTGGCAGGTTTTGACAAACTGCCATTTGCCCCGTTTTGCTATGAGCATTAGTCATCGAGCTACATCCGCTGAACTGAGCACGTGCACAAGCTGTTTGTCGGATTAGTGACAAAGTGACAATGAAAGAGCTTGAAGAACAACGTGTGTGTGTGAAATTTTGCTGCAAACTTGGTAAAAATTTTACAGAGACATTTCAATTGCTTAACCAAGCATACAGGGAGGACTGTATGAGCCGAACGCAGTGCTATGAGTGGTTTAAGCGTTTTAAAGAGGGCAGAATGTCGGTCGGTGAAGATCCCAGGTCTGGACAACCTTCCACATCAACAGACGACGACCATGTCGAGAGAGTTCATGCTGTGATTCGTGGAAATCGTCGTTTAACTGTCCGAGAAGTTGCTGACGAAGTGGGCATCAGCATAGGATCTTGCCATCAAATTTTGATTGAAAAACTTCAGATGCGTCATGTCAGTGCAAAATTCGTGCTGCGTTTCTTGACTGACGATCAGAAAGAGAACTGTGTTGATGTCAGTCAGGAACTGCTTGCCAATGCAAGTAGTAATGAAAACTTCCTTAAGAACATTATAACAAGAGATGAGACGTGGGTTTATGGCTATGATGTTGAAACCAAGGTGCATTCGTCGCAGTGGATGGGAAAAGGGTCTCCTCGACCAAAAAAAGCACGAATGAGTCGGTCAAAGATCAAGGTGATGTTGGCTGTGCTTTTTGATTGCAAAGGCATTGTCCATCATGAATTTGTACCACGTGGTCAGACGGTAAACAAACAATTGTACCAGGACTTTTTAGCACGTTTGAGGGATGCTGTGCACAGGAAGAGGCCTGAATTGTGGGAAAACCAAACTTGGATGTTGCACCACGACAATGCGCCGGCTCACACGTTGCTCTTCATCCGCAGTTATCTGGCAAAACATCAGATATCCGTTGTGCCCCATCCACCCTATTCTCCGGACTTAGCCCCAGCAGACTTTTTCCTGTTTCCCAAAATTAAAACCACTTTGAAAGGACATCGTTTCCAAACCATAGAGGAGATTCAGGAAAATGCGACAAGAGAACTGCGCGCGATCACAGAAAGTGCGTTCCAGGAAGCATTCCAACAATGGAAGAAACGTTGGGAACGGTGTATCGCCAGTAGAGGGGACTACTTTGTAGGGGACAGTGCTTAAAATGTTGTAAAATGAGCAATAAAGTCTTTATAGCAAAAGTTCGGTCTTTTTTTTGAACACGCCTTGTATTCTACAAGGAAATGTAAGGCTGTTAAGCTTGCCATGTGCTGGGTTTTCAAATGAAATCCTTGTGTTTCTGGATTCTTCATTAGAGGCAGGACTGCATATTGAATGAATTGTAATCTACCACCATTGCTTTGAAATATCAGCTCTGTAGATCATGTAGTGTCAAAAGGCAGAATGATTATTACTGATGCACTAGAAAAGCGTGGAAGACAATAATCTGCACCGATTTAAAGTGTTGTCTGAATGTTTAAGCTATATAAAGTAGGAGTGCTTACCACGTCAGTGTCATATTCATTCCTTAACAATATTATGTATAGCTAAGTTGCAAGGTTTTCCTTATGTCAATATTATGGTCTTCTGGGATGTGATGCCTCATAGTTTGACTGATAGGTACCACACTTTGGAAGAACCTTCTTTCGCCATCTGTTACCCTAAAGAACAGGCAGTAGGTTCCTCCAGAACACTGGCATCATGAGATCACAGACCAGAAGCCATAATAGCAGTAGTTACCTCCTTGAGAACTTCATAGTTCCATTGCGTAATCAACTCTAGCCCAGACATTTTAACCTTTTCTGATTTATGGCTCAGTATGTTTTCTGTTTCACATTTTACAGTATACATGGTAGTTTACGAATCTAAAATTATTAAAAGCATGTGCAAAAAAATGTATTTATTCACGTGATCGTTTTGTGGTGTTTACAGTGTGTTCTGATATTTGGAGGAACATACTGCTTCCATCTTAAGGGTGACTTAATTTGGTTTTGGTGGATGCTAAAATGTTTGGGAGCAGGAAGTGTGTTGAATAAATAGGAGGGTTTCCAGGAGTTCGGTCAATCAGAGCTACAGAAAGGGTAGGGGGATAGGACTTGCACCAAGGCAGTGGGATTGGAGAGTTCACAGTGGGCTAAATGGCCTTTTCTGGGCCCCAGATGGTGGGAGCTGTGAAAGTTACATGTATATGGTAACTAGGAGGTTCAATGTAGAGAGTGATAGACTTCATACATGTATTGATGTTAGGTAGTGCTGCCTCAGAAGCTGCCTTTTGTCAGGGAATGGATGACAGGCTTCTGTGAGCTGTGTAGGGAGGGTCTGCTTTCCTGGTTTATGTTGTTGGTGTGCTGCTCTCTCTCTTGCTTCCTTTATGAGCTGGTTCATGTGCCTGGATTTCTTGACCAGGATGCTGGTGTTGAGCAGGAGTCAATGACTAAGATCAGTGTTGTGTTCTGCTATGGCTAATTTTTCTGGGTGGTACAGTTGCATGTGGTGGTGGTGGTGTTTGTTAAACCTAGTCTTGATGGAGTGATTGGTTTTTCCAATAGACACCTTTCCACATTAACAGGGATACTGTATATGCCTGGTGATTCTAGGCCCAGGTCATTTTTGACAGCATGGAGCAGGCCAGAGACTTACCTGGGTGGGAGGCTAATCATCTTGAATAACACCTTGCTCATGCAGTTTAAAGTGTTTTAGATGAAAGGCCTCTTTTCTCCTACATGTCACTGTCCAGGAAAGGCAAGTAGGCATCTGTTGCAGTGTGCATGGTGAACTGTAAATTGTGGTGTCATTTTTTGTTGAAGTAGTCCAGGAAGTCCCTCAGCCTTCTTTCCAAGGCAAGATTAATAACATGTCATCCATGCAACAGAACCAGCAGAAGGGCTAGCCGTTGTCCCACACATACACAGGCACACATAGACCGAGGGCTTCCTCCTTGATGTCTTCCTTGAAATAGCTGGTTTGTTTACAACATGAAAATGAATGCTTCTTTTTGTTATTGAAAATGAAGACACCATAATCACATGCAGTGAACATTCACAGTGAAATTTATTTAGGGGATTACAAACTCTAGTTGCTAAAAGGAAACAAAGTGTAAGGATGTGTAATTTTAAAATAGTGGAATCAGGAACTAGAGTGCAAACAAAGTATCCTTGTCACAGTTTGTCCCACTTTTCCAGAGATGTCAAAATTTGACCAATGAAAGATACCATATAAAAGAGACATGGAATGAGTGTGGTGTTGTCCTGCGTGTAGTATCATACTGCTGTGTCAGTAGGCAAGTAAAAACTGCATTTTGTCATAATGTTTACCACATGAAGGGTAGAACACAAGTGTGTGCATGGCAATGTTCTTTGTATGTGACATGGCCTCTGTTTTGGTTGCAATACTGCAAATGTTTTGAGGCTCACCAAGTTTGCAAATAAACTATGGGTAGCATTTGCAGATCAGCGAACAATTGAGCAATGGATTGCTGCCAGTACATCTATTGTAGTTGGAAAAACTCTGCTTCATTATATTCTTACTTTATTTCTGTTAGACTCAAATACTCTTGTAAGTAGTCTATTTTCTCATACTTATCTTGAATAATCTGTGTTGTTTCCTCTGGATTAAGTGCTATGTCGGGCATTTGGAAAGTAGTGCCTCCATATTTGTATCTTTACATCCAGACAAGTTATAGAAATGAAACATACACAGAATATGGCTCAGAATGTGTACTTCTTTTCTGTACCTCAATTTTCCATGTACTGTCCCTCTTTCAGCCTCTTTCAGGTCTTCATGTAAGTTTCAAAGTTGATTTGCGTCAATTTTCTTGATTAAGGTCATCAGCCTTTTGCCTGTTCAAATTGTGAGTTGTGACAGGTCTATCAGACCAGGGCTGGTCGTTCTGGTTCAAATTTCTGCAACTATCCCACAATTTTTTCATGCAGTACTTATACCAGTACTTATATCCACAGTCTCTTCACCATATAAAGCCAATAATCACTGATGAATTCCAGTAGAAGTTGCATTTTCATGTAGCAAAAACTCAATAACAGCTCATTGTTTGATGTGCTTTGACATGGGTGAGAATAAGTTATCCATTTTGAACCGAATACAACACAATCTACCATGTTTACCAAGCCATACCCTAGGCTCCCATAAATCCAACCCCTCATCTGTATCTCAGGGTTATGTGGAGATGGTAACAGGTGTGGAGGGGATGTCCTGAGTGGGGTTACCCTGATACATGCTGGCAATCTGTAGCCTGGGTCATGTGGGATGTGGTAACAGGTGTGGAGGGATACCCTGTAGAGGGTTCCCATGACACACATTGGCTAATGGGGCTCTGGTCTACTCAAGCCAAGGTGGAAGGTATCGTGCTGAAGGCTGCATGGCACTGAGGTAGTAATAGCAGTGTCATAAATTATCCCCTTGGGGAACCAGTCAGCACTCCATTGTATGTAGGCCTTCCATCTGCGTGGGGCTCTGTGGATGGCGACCGTATTCTTTTCCACGTGTGTTGTGGAAGAGCCCCTTAAATGTGGACTTCAAGAGATATGAATGGCTCTGGAAATGGAGCATTTCGTTTTGTAGGACCTCGGCAATGGGAACCTAGAGGAGACATCTGTTTTTAGGTTGGAAGTGACCCCATGAAGCCTAAATATAATTTGGATCCATTTTATATGGCTGTTTCCTATACAGGGAAGACTGGATTCATGGCCCAAAGGCTTCTACGGGCATCCAAAGGCTTGTCTGGTTTACAGACAGCTCTGGGAGAGAATAGGGGACTAAGGCTGGGATCTGTGGGCCTAAAGTGAGGCTGTGCTCTGGAGAGGGGCATCTGTTTCCATAGGTGGCTCCATTGGTTGAACCTGGAGAGGGGGGCTCCTTTACTGAGCACTTTGACAGACAGGTTACTATTTGGACAACTCTTTTATTAGGGTCTCCGAGAAGTATGTACAAAAAGGCTCTGGAAACGGGCATCTCTCTTCACAGGGGCCCCGGCACCATTGGGGGGACATGGAGGAGGGCCTGCTTTACCAGGGACTTCAGGAGAAAGATGAGTTTTTAGTTTTATCAGGGGACCTTGTTCACTAGGGACTCTGAGAGTTACATAATTGAAGACCCTGGAAATGGGTATGTCTCCGTAAGGGCCCCGCTGGGGGAACCTGGAGGAAGTTTCTTTGTTGAGGACGACATCTTAAGGAAGGCTTTGGAAATGGGGCATCTCTGGCTTTATAGAGGCTTCATGAGGGGAACGTGGAGGGAGGGCTGCTGTACTGAGGTCTCCAAGAGGCATGTAATAAAAGGTTCTGGAAAGGGACATCTATCTCCAGTGGGCCTGTTAGGGGAACTTGGAGAGGGCTCCTTTCCCAGGGACTTTGAGAGACAGGTAACAGAAGGCTCTGGAAACAGAGCGTCTCTCTCATTGGGAGCTGTGTGGGGGGAACCTAGAGGGAGGGCTCCTTTACTGGGGACTCTGAAAGATGCGTAAAAGAAAGCTTTGGAAATGGAACATCTCTCTGTACATAAGGGCTCCTTAAGGGGAACCTGGAGGGAGGGCTCCTATACTGAGGACCCCAAGAGACGTGTAATAGAAGGCTCTGGAAATGGAGCATTTCTTTTTATAGGAGCTCCATAAAGGGCACCTACAGGCATTTAGCAAGGGAGAGCCCAGCTAATATGTTTATTGGGCTGGAGCCTGTACTTAATATATTCTTCTGTTATGTATAACTTAAAGTTTTGTGGCCTTATGTTCAGCCACAACACATCTACATGTGATGGACTTGTGATTATTTGACATATAGGGTTATGAAAATTCATCCTAGATCAATCCTGGCCTATACTATTCTATACTATTCTATTCTATTCTGTTCTAAGCCATACCCTATGGCAAATTGAAGCTTGAGGAATGGTCAGTAAGTTGGCACAAGTACTGCTTCAAGATCATGTCGCTTGAGCAAGATACATGCACAGAGACATTACTTTCCAAATGTCCTACATACAGTTCATTTGTGATTCTTTAAGTAAGATATGTGATGTGAACCATTTTGTTTGCAGGAGAGCTACTGAGTGTGAACCCAAAGGTAGCACAATGGATACCTGACCTGTTCACTTTGAATGAGCGGGCTGTCTATGTTGGTTGCTGGAAGTATGGTTTCTTCTCACTCACAGCCATTGGTGCAACAAATGTTGGCTCCATACATGTTTACTGTGACAAGGTATGGCTGTATTTTCTCATACAGGAGAGTATGGCAGATGGCGGTAAGTGGGTGACGGCAGTTGGTATTCTTTCTTGAATGATACCTGATAAAATATTCTGGCAGGTGCTGCAACCTAACATTTCACACAGTAAGGTACTACACTGAGCCTTGCTGTCCCTTTGTCACATGAGCTTGATGAAATGATTTCTACTGTTTTCATCCAGCAGTCCTCATTGAAAAACTGTGGTAGATACAGAATAATGACTTTAGCACACAGTGTTTTGTAGGTGCGTATGCAGGTGAAGTGTTGTATGTCATGATTGCCCACATAATTACGACAACTTTGTGATGGGTTTTAACCACACAGCTTCCTTTATTGGTTACGTATTGCAGGTAATGGCAGTAGAAATGACTGCTGTTACCATCATTGACTGGTATTACGCCCAACAGTTGGTAAAGACGCGGCATTCATTATTTTCATTGCAACTTCATTTAGTGTTTTTGCAGTGTCCAGAATAGAAACATTTTAACTCATAAGGTGGCACAGATGAATAAAAACATCAGGAATAGTCATTAAAGCCATTCAAGGTTGTGGGAACATATGAGGAGTATCTAGATCCTTCAGTATACCTTTCACCACCTTGCAAAACAGGATGATCCAGAATTAAGAAGGGCTTTTGTATTTACATCAGAGGAAGAGGAAAACATTATAAAACATTATGGTGTTAGCAAAAATGTTTCAAGGTTTCAGTGCAGAGGAAATGTGTTTTATAGATTTTGGCTTTGCAAGAAAATTAAGTCAAATGTGACTTTGAAAGACATAGATGTAGAGCATGAAGGGATGGGCCATATAGGTTGCGAAAAACAAATCCAGCTGTAAGTGTAAGGAAACCGGAAGCCACCAATTTCGGTAGGATATTGGGTTTCAGAGAAAAAGAAGTGGCCCTATTTTTAAAAAATGTAGAAGAGTTTATGCCGAAATACAAATTTCCACCAACACGTGTTTGTAACATAGATGATACTGGGATACTGGCTGTCCAAGAACCGGGCCTTATTCTAACACCGAAAGGTCAGAAAAGAGTCAGCTTTATCACCAGGTTGGAGAGAGGAAAGGAAGGAATTGCTCATTTTGCACTGTAAATGCAGCTGGCATTTTCATGCCTTTGACATATATTTATTTGCAACAGAGGATGGCCAAACTTGCGGAAAAAGCTGGCCCTCTGGGTGCAATTTGTAGCTATTATAAATCTGGATGGGCTATGGAGGAACTATTTGCAGTTTTGTTAAGGCATTTCATGTGAACTGTGAAACATGAGCCAGAAAATTCAGTTATTTTAATACCAGACAATCGTAACAGCCACAGATGGCTGCTGTCCTAACTTTGCAGACAAAGGGGCATCGTGATTACTGTCTTGCCCCATTCTTCACATAGACATCCACTGTTGGATATCACATTCTCTGGAACAGTAAAATGTGCATTTCACTGGAAATGTGGTTTGCTTGTGAAGACTAGATATATTATGAAGATAACTTCATTGATGTAGCTGTTTTCAATAAGACATACCGTCAAGTCGCCTTGGGTTTCAGGTCACTCAACTTTACCCCTTAAATCCCAACATTTTCAGCCGAAGAATTTCAGGCAACATCAGTATTGCAGGAAAGCAACAAAATTGTCTGCTACAGAGAATTCTAATACTAATGACCAACAGACCAAGCCTTTAAGCATCAGCTACAGACATCTCAGTTTCATGTCACCCACCATGCAACAGTGACCCAGAACCTCCTCATGCTAATTACCTTAAACAACAGTGCTAGATATTTAACAGAGTGCACTCAGTGTAATAACCCTAATAGTATTTGGCGATAACTGTGAATTAGGAAGCTCCTAATTATGTAGTTTTCTTCACCATCCTTATGCTTTTCCTTTCTTAAGATAAAAGCTCTCTTCTCCTGTTGGTACAGATTCTTTAAACAATCAAATGTCTATAAAATAATTACAGTTGGATGATTTATAAGACAGTACATGAGATTTTGTTGCTGTGTATAATATGCACATGTGACAGAGTGTTGAAGATTCAGGTTGTCAGGGATGGGATGCTGTGTGGTGGGATTAGTGTTAGACCTTGCATTCTTTCAAAACATTGGGAAACACTAACCTAGCAACACAGTGTAACATCCCAGAAGACCTGAATAGTAAAAAAAACACTGTAGAAACCCCACATCTCACAGACTCAATTTTGTTGCAATCCAAGCATTCTAGTTTTGTATGCCCTTCAGGAACTGACAACAAATCAGCGTAAGTGGAAGAAGATGGAGACCAGGCATCAAGATTCATTCCTTTGGGGACTAGAGGGAGAAAAAATTCATATGTGCAAAGGGCAGCCATTTGGCGAGTTTCACCTTGGGTCCACAATTGTGCTGTTGTTTGAGGCTCCAAAGAGCTTTAAGTTCCACCTGGAGACAGGTCAACAGATTCTAGTAGGTGAAGGTATTAGTGACTGTCGTATAGAGTAGGATATTGTAGCATTTAGCATATGTTAACAGACTGTGCTTTAACAAGTGACAAGATGGGCTGTGATTTTAAAGTGAAAAATAATGATAAACAAATATGTATTTTCCTATCCTTCAGTGCTGTATACATTTATATATATATATGTCAGTTATTTGAAAAGTGTGTATTTTGCATAGAAGCATGTTGTCTTCATTTGAGATACATGTTTCACAATGAATATTACCCTCATTACTACAGTAAATGGCTGTGGTAAGATGTTGATTGTAGGGGTGGTAATTTCTTTACTACTGCCTTTTCAATTCTGGCAGTTGTGTGGCACTGAATAAGAAATAATGGGATAGTTACCAATGACACCTTGGAAGAAGCCACTGTGGTCCTAATTTTCAGGTAAATCATTGCTTTTGACAAATGGGACTGGGAAATATGAAGTCCTCAGTTCATGTAGCTGTGATAACATTTTTTGTACAGTACTTAGGTGATTATCTTTCCTGAGCTAACAGACTTCATGGTAAAGGGTTATTCGTGGGAAGTCATGTTGTTGAGCTGGCAAAGAAAGTACCTGTTCTTTATGGAACTTGAAGCTCAGTGACTGTGTTCATGAGAGACTGGCATTGGATCCTATCGTGAGCCAGCTTATTGTGTGTCCCGTCTGTTGCATTCTCCTTGAATTAGTCTTTTCTGGTGAAGAACAGAGCTCACACCAAAGAATCCGCTCACATCCAAGACTCCTTGTTAGACTGGAAGATAATCTCATCAGCTGTCTGTATGTGCTTAGGTAACATATTCACACTTACTTATTTCTCCATTCTCACTTTCTTCTCTGGTTTCCACATCACTGTAATTTTACAGACCATTGTGAATACAGTCATGCCTCAGTATACAAACAGTCATTTTATGAGTTTTCACTTTATACGGGATGCACAAATTAATATGTGTTTTTCAGTTTGAGAGCCAATTTTCACCTATACAAGCTCCTTCCTCTTGAAAATTACTTCTTGTTCCCAGGACCTTTTCTAGGCTATAATGGGTTCCTGAATCTTTTCAAATGTGCAGAATGTTAAAGCATTTATGAATGGTTTGTGCATAAGCAGCAGCCTTGCAGCATCACTTAATTGTTCTTGTAGTTTTTTTGTGAAGCTTGCGCTTAACTCAATCTGTAAGATTTATAACAAGGATGGCAGCTAATCCTTACACATCTTCCATAATATAACTATTTAAATATAGTAAGTTGTGATTATTGTTACATTTCTTTCACACTTAGGTACCATTCTTTTTTGTATTAAGGGTAACTTCATGTGTTTGTGAAGAAATTCTTGACCTCTGGAACCAGCTGACATTTATGATGTGGGAAGTAAGGGGAAAATAGTATTCATTGTACGAGTTTTTGCATCACAAGCAGTTTTTGAGGAATGGATTAAACTTGCAAAATGAGGGCTTACTGTACATGAATGTGTTTTAATGTAATGCCTACATACCAGGGTTATTAAAAGAGAGCAGTGCAGTATTCGAGTACACATGTTTTGCACATATATTATTGCAGTTTTTCAGATCTCATTGGTATTGAGTTGTGTTGAGGATAAAAGTATACTGTTGCTAAATAGAGTAACACTACATACAGCACAGTTTATAGTCATAAATGACAAAGCCAAGGAACATATAGTCATAAATGACAAAGCCAAGGAACAGCATGGATTTTAACCTGTGTAAAGACATGTTATTTTTCCTTGTACTTACTTAATACCAAAAGATGTTTCAGACCAGGTGTGTAAATCTTAATGAGCTGTATCTAATGTAGTCTAATAAACACTTGTAATAAAACAGTTGAAGTTTATTGAGATGTTTGTAAAGTAGGGCTTGTGACATCTGCTACAGATCAAATTAAATGTATGCAACAACTCTATTACAGACCTACCATTCACAAGTCTGATGTCACTGCCTGCTTTTAAAAAGTTAGAAGTCTGAAGGAGATGCTATTTCATAGCGAACATGGCACTGTAAATATGTGTATATAAGTCAATGAGAAAAACTTGCTTAAAATGACATCCTGAAAACCAAAGCACTTCAGGCATACCCTAATTTGTTAGCTCTAGGCAGTCTGGGTAAAACAGCATTTTTATCAAAAGAGTGTTTGATGTCACAGTCAGTGTGTTGTCTTAAAGAGACCCAAGATTGATTCAACTGCCAATGCAAAAAGACTAAATAAAGTGTTTGGACACCCTCACATTCTGTACTTCCATTGTAGTATCATTACCCTGTAGTATGCTTACCTCTTTCAGACTTCCTACTTTTAACTTTGTATGGAGGTTTCTTCTCTCCAAAAAGAGCTATAACCCCCCCCCCCCCCACACACACACACACACATGCACGCACGCACACCACTTAATCTCCTTGAGTTCATTACTGTAATATTTCTGAAGTGTACAAACTTTTCACTCTGCACTTAATTAGATAATAGACCAAAAGTGCCCACTTTACTGTACCTAAATCATCCATCCATCAGCCAAATTTGGTTCATAATTTATGATTCCAACTGCCATTCTAACATAACTGATGCAAACTGCCACCATGTTACAAAGATATATTACAAACTAACCCACTGCATCCAATGAAATCGTAAATAACATTGGTGTATGCATCATCTGATTTGCTACATGTATTAAAACTTCATAATCTGTCACATTTAGGATGAACATTGTTTTTCTGGATGTGAAAAGAATACTGCTTATAACTGTTTACCATGCTTTTCACATGAAGTGGGTGCCTGTCACCACAGCATCATGCATCATCAGGTTGTAGATGGAGGACATGGCATGTGTGCATGCACACACATTGTTATATATTCCACAGGTCCAAAATTTAGTAAGAATAAAAATGAAATGTGGAAAAAAATTAAAAACTGTGACACACAGAACCATTACAATACAAAAATATTATGGGAGTTTCATATAAGGCACTCAAATATTACATTAAATCCATTGGATTCAGCAGGTAACACAAATCATTCTCAAATATCAGAAATGAATCAACAGATTAGAGAAGCGTATATTTAAATAACTTGTTTTACATCCCAGTTGTGTTCCTGAAAAAGTAGGCATAAATCAAAACTTATATTCTGATCACAAACAACAGGTCAGCACAGCCAATAGCTGTTAAACTGCAAATGGGAGCCAACAAAGAAGTGTAAATTTGTGAGGTGTGTTAAAGGAAAAAGGCATAAACAAGGGCTGGGTGTACTTTGCAACTGATCCTTTTCATTCATAAGACTTGGGACTATACATCATAACTATTGAAAATTTTTATGCCAACAGAGTATGTACTTTTGTGCAAACATTAAAGGTTGGAAACTGACCTATGAAGATGGTAATTATAACTTGTCTCAATACTGTGTACAGCTGAATTTGTTTTGAAATTTATTTATAATGAAGTTCATTAATGAGAATACCTATTCACATGGAGGGGACGAAATCTCTCAATCTTATTGAAATGTCTATGAATTTGTGGACCATACACCAACAACACAAATGTCCTTTGTTGTCAGATGAATTGCCCCCAAATTATTTCATTGAGTGAAACTAGACAAAATATATTTTTTGTGTCAGTGTCACTGATGTGAAACATTGGCCTAACTACATAACATGCTCCTGTAACTTTGGAACAGTTTGATCAATGTGATTCTTCCAGGTCACTCGTTATCAATTTGTAAACCATGGAACCACGTATTTACAGACTCTTGCGTATATCACATATAATAGCCAGTACTTAATAGATACTGTGGAGAAATGTTTGTTACTAGTTACGTTATATTCATTTTCTTTATACTGAGGGATAACACAGTGGCAGTAAAATCACATGAGAGAGAATTGTGTTCAATCTGAAGAGAAATCATCAACATATTGATTCAAAATTGATACTATTGTCACTGGCAATATTACGCATTTTGATTAGGCATTTACTCTCAGAAGAAAGTCGTATATGTATATCATGCAAATGAAAGATTGTATAATTCAGGTTTGGAAAGCTGTATGGAGAACAAATGTGAATATATTCAACGAGCAGCTGACAAAGAGGTGGTTCTCTACCTTGGGGAGTGGGCGAGTAGGTAGCACATTATTACACACAGCATCATGCTTGGATTTATTTAGTAACAACCTAAGCAATATATACAAAGGGGAAGTAACAGGACACTCAGGACAACTCCATAATCAGAAGCTTCTTGCTTTTAACTCCTAATCATAATACTTATAGGGTGATCAAATGGAGTGCGAGATAGATTAAGCATGCATGGGATGGAAGTGAAACACATGCACAGATTTTGTAGGGAAATCTGAAGAGGCCACTTTGAAGACCTAGGCACAAATATAAGAATATTAAGCAGATGCTAAAAAAATCTTTTCTGCTCCTAAATCATGTTTTTTGTGAACTCCTGGAAATTCAGCTGAACTTTATTGTTCACTAGATTTTGGTTTAAATTGCCTTGAACAAACTTACACTTATATGTCCCAAACATATCATTTTTAATAGCTACCTGTTTTAGAAAGCACAAAAGCAAATCCTATGTACATGGGTCAAATCTTTTGCAAAGTTCAATGAGGAGCATTGTGCACTAGTTTTCCTGGCAGACAATTTCAAACCAAAATGTTTACAAACTAGGCCAACAACACATAAAATATTAGGAACTGCATTTACAGAAGTATCTACATATAACTTAAAAAATCTCACACATCACGAACTCTGAAACCAAAGTCACTTTCAAACAGTCAGTATCTGAAACCTTCTTACTATGTGTAACCCTCCATGTGATGCACAACACATAGATTAAACATATACTTGAACTTAGAACATACATGCAACTGAATAACTTAATAAACATTACAGAATCAATGGCACTCCCACATCCTCATCAGTTTCAACTCCCATTTCATTTAACAGAGACCTTTTAGAGCCAGGATAAGACTCCAGTATAGTTTCTATAATGTCCATGCAAAGCCTCTTCCTCTTCTTCCATTCCTTCATATTATTTTCGTGGTCCTTTTGTATCCGTTCTTTATAATCTTCTGGTAGTTTTACAGTGTTTTTGGAGATGCTCTCTAACTTCTCCTTCAATGTTTGAACTTTGTTTTGAAGTACTTTCTGTTCTTCTTGGGCTTCACTGGTTGTTGGGGAGCATTGTAACTCGTGGAACAGATTTTCAGAACTCTTCAACTCTTGTTCTGCTGATGTAAGTTTATGGGAAAGTGCGTTTAATTTTGAATCTAAATCGTGCAATTCTTGTCCAAGATCTTTTGCGTTCAAATGTTCTTGTTTCACCACATATACTTTTTGCTTACCGTACACCTTTTCTGTAACTGTCCCTTGTTCTACAAGGTAGTCCAGAGCTTTCTGGACGGCAGGTTTCTTAATCTGTTCACGTAAGTTACTGAAAATGTCATTTGTACTATACGGACGATTTTGATCACGTAAGTATTTCATAACAACTTCCGATGGATCCATTTCGCGTTCACCTCAGACTCCTACCACCCATCCATCAACAGTGATACCGCCTTTACTGTTCAAACCTCACCCTAGATCATCTACCTTCCGAATACAATTTCATCTCTAACGCTTTCGGCTCATCTTTGACCGTTATTCGAATAGCAGCAGGCGATGGAATTGACATGCTGTAATCCATGTTGGCATGGACCTGTACACGGATGTGTGTGTGTGTCCAGCCGGTTTTTTCATTACCTGTATGACACGGTGCAGTACATTATGAAATAACCACTACTGTAACATGAATGCCAACAGCACAGTCATGTCGTAAGGACCTGTTGATTTGTCCCTTTATATACACATATTATTGTAGTTGTCTTACAAGGGTACTAGCTCAGCCATGCTCTGTGCTAGCACTCGATACGTCGTAATCGATTTACTGTTGTTGGACGTCGTTGTTTGTTAGCAGTGACGTAGCGGTGCTTATCATGCGTAATATTTCTTTGGTTTTGAAATGGAAGCTAACGCTTTTGCGGAACTGGTTGAAGTTAGGCATCTTTTCTTCTAGGCTGTAATATTTGGTAGCGTTGGTATTCTAGTCTGCGCGTAAACACCTGGGGATATGTCGAGTTTCGATCCGCAAGGAACCAGGCTCAGTGGTAACCTTATTTCATACGATCCTCATTTCGTACTTGAATAACCAACGGTAGTGGTTACGTTTAACGATGTAACTTTGTCTTATATTGTATTGTATTGTATTTAATGTATATGATCTAACTTCAGTCGTATATGATATAATTTTTAACACGGATGGCATAATTCTACGTACAGAGTAATAAGAAAGTAACTGAAGAAGGAACAACGGTTTCTGGCGTACAGGTTACACTAACATAAATAGGAAAGCGCGCATAGAGTGTATTATCTTACGCCAAACTCTACATGCTTAGGTATGACTATTCACGCGACTCGTGAAATTGGAAAACCAAAAATCAGTTTATTTAGCTTATTTCAGTTCCATCAGTCATGCAGAATAATTATATGGGGGAAATTTAGGACACCAGAAAGGTATTTATATTCAAAATGAAAAAAGAAAGATTCGGCAGGCATGAAACTAAATCTGCTTGTAGGGGATTATTTAGGAAGCTTGATATTCTGCCACTTGCCAGTGAATACCAAAGCTTATTATTATAATTTATTGTGTATCAATGAGAGAAAAATTTTGAACAAATTCATCTATACACAATATAGGCAGGAGATGTAGGTGTGACCTCCGTGTGCCACAAGCTAACTTCAGTAAATGTTGCAGTTGTGGTTGATGTACTTTGATCAGGTTACTGTATAATTTTCCGTGTTCTGTTAAGAGTTTAAATCATAATATAAAATAACTCGGGCCTTCAGTAAAAGGGAACCATATCACACCTACTCAGTACAAGAATTTGCCTCAGTAGAAAGTTTTCAGTTATTGTACAAATGTGTGTTTGTGTATGTGTGTAAGCATGGTGATTGTTCCATGATGTAATTATGTTTAACTTCAATTGTAAATAGATGTTATGTGTTTATATTTGTGTCTAAAATGCATATTGTATTAGAGCCCAACATTATATAGCAACGGTTTGGTATTAATGAAAGAGCTGTGGAATGCAAATAGATTATATTTTGTTCTAGTCAAATTATAAATGTCTTTGTAGTCAGAAGCAGTGTCAGACCTGTCCCAGCTGGGCTGCATATTGCTTGTAGTTGACCAGTTTAATGACAGCACAGAATGTTGCCCTGTCAGTTTATATATGTGCTTTTTATTTAACACAGTTTATTGATTTTGAAATAATGTGATATAGTGACTGGGGTATAGAGTGGGCAACTAAGGAATTGTGGTTCAGTTACCAGCACAGGTAGGAGAATTTTTTCTTCTGGAAAGAGTCCAGACCAGTCCTGGTGCCGATTCAGCTTCCTATTCATTGTATGCTGAGGGCTGTTTTCTTGGGTCTGCTTTCACCTCTACCATGTTCGTGTATGGTGTGCACAGGGACAGCTTTCCATTTTACATGCTTTGTTATTTGTCACATTTCCTTTAAAGTGTGCTTAAGCAAGTCGAGAAATCTATGCATAGTTTAACAGTTATGATGCACTCCATATCTCTGGTTTTCTCTGCAGCTCTCGTTTAGAATATTTTTTACCCCGGTACCTATTTAGCAAGTTATGCTGGGGATGGTTATAGAAGCGTGTGTCCTCATGTACCTAGTTTCTGTTATTGTTTTCCAATTTTAACAAAAACTGGAATGTTTAAGACATATTTTGGTACAAATCCATAGTGTCAAAGTAAATAAAAGTCTATTTATTGGTGCTTGATTGACGTGCAGAATGAACAGACATGGCATGGCCTGTCGCATCTGAACTTCAGGTTGAGACCCCTTCCCTCTCCTATGCGGGTGCATCACCATTGGCTGTTCCCCACTCACTTAGCTGTCCCTGCCCACGCCTCTTCCTACATAAACAGTGTGTTTCTTTTGCCAGCTTTATACTTTTCTTGGACTTCTTGACCCTTGAAGATGGGACTGATACGTTGCCCCAAAACGTCAGTAAAGGATTACCGCTTGACACTGCGTTATACCCCAGAATGACACAGATCTCATCAGCATCGCGGCGGAAGCCTGAAAACGTGGCAGAGTTACTTAGCATATTTTTGCAACTCATTCTTGCGAACACATAAAAGTAGTCAACTCATAAATTTTTGGATTAGGGTTATCAGTATTATTTACTTTATTTGGGATAGGTGCTAAGTGATCTGATATGTGTTGTTGCTTATTCAGAGCCCTTTGATTACATTCTGTAAGTGGCATCCCATGTACTTGCAAAAGTGGTTTGCTGGCCAGATTAGTTCATAAAATTTAGAACCACTACCATTCCATTTCTTGCATAGTCTTCAGTTTTGTAGTCACCAGGATTAGTTGTTTGAACATTAACTTGAACATTAACTTCACTTGAACTAAGTGTATTGATTTTTGTTTTTCTTCACATTACATAAAAATGTATGCATAACTCAATATGCCTGTCTGTAAATCCAACTTATTGCCAGACAAGTTTCGGTATGCCTCGTGTGTGTTCCATGTCCAACTTGCTTATTCCTGAAACGGCCTTGTGGTGAATGTTATGTATGTAGCATGATAGCATAACAGCATACCAGAATTTGGCATAAATTTATCTGACCCCTGTATCATCATCATCATCATCATTCTTGTGACTTCCTCAAGGTGAGGATAAATCACACTGGTCAGCAAAAAAAATATTTTTTGTTCCCTGTTAAAATTCAGGGTGATTCGTACAGTTTGGACATTGCTGAATCCGAAAATGACAACCAAATTGCTCAATCACACACCAATTTTAAGGGATTATATTCAGAAAGTACATTTTTAATAAGAAAGCAATATGTTTGTTTTTAATTACAGTATACAGTGTCAAATAATGCTCAGTGCTTCTATGTGGTATCCTACTACAAACAAATGTATCATAGAACACTCACTTTGTCTTCTTTTGCCTCTCATATTCACTAGTTGGTGTCTCCCTTGTAAGATTCCAGGAGCAGTCAGCCAACATATTTGGACCCCATGTTCCAGTGAACCTCTTTTCCGTTTCAGAAATATCCTGATGGCTCTTCTCCATGTTCATTGGAGACAGCTGCCATGTTTACGGGAAAAACAATTCAAATAGGAATGCAGAAAATGGAGTTTCAGTGACATGAGACACCCCATAGCACTGTATGATGAAATTAGTTCCTGCACAGTGTCACTGTAATTTTCCACTTTTTCATTGCCTAGAAAGGTCATGCAGACATTTCAGATGCCTCCCAGGCTCAGCTTTCTGCAGCATTTAATTTTGTACAAAAGTCGTGGTCTTCGAATAGTTGTTTAATTTCAGGACCAACAAAAACTCATCTTTCTTGTTGGCGTCGCTTATTTTTGGAATTTTTTTGCCTTAACAGGCAAAGTCTTTGTTTCCTTTATCCATCAGTTTAACAAATTTTTTATAAAAGCGAGCTTGATATAAAGTGGAGGTAAATAAACTTCTCACTTACACACTAAACAGGGTATGCCACATTCTTATGCCCTGGTGTTGCTTCTCAACAAAGTGGCCATTTTATTGTTCTCTTCCGATTCCAAATCTCAGCCAAGAGTATCAGATTTTGGTAGCTTGGGCAGTGGCATTGAATCATCATAAGGAACAGTTCCTAAAGCAAAGGGTGTATTAGGATGCCATTTTTTATGCGTGGAAAATCGGGAGAAACCAGTGATCTTGGTCATGCAAAAATAGCAGTCGTTTAAGTGGTCTCAATACTCACGCCACACCATCGGAACAGCAAAAGGCATAGATTTTTGAGGACCGTACAACCAGTCTGTCAAAGTCCTTGAACGTGAGCAACAACAAATCTTCGGCACCCAAATTTTATCTTGATCTCCGACCATACAGCCAAAATACAGTTCATAAGCTTTTTTCAGTAGTTGTGGCAGTAGCTTCCTTTGCAATTTTAATACCACTTCACCGCAAATGTAGCAAAAGCTATTCGGCTTATTTTGGCAAGAACGTGACATGTTGGGCACAAAGAAAATACTTCTAAAACACCCTGGCAAACTTACTTATGCACTGGTGCAACCCTAAGGCTAGATGGTGGAATCAGACTAAGGTTTTGAGAGACAGGGCCACAATGTATTACGACACGACAGTTTACCACGGACACCTGATCACACCGACACTTTTCACAGCAAAATTTGATCACACCATTTTATCACAACGACAGTTTCTCAGAGCGACATTTGATCACACTGAAATTTTATCACAACGACAAATTTTCACACCGCAAATTAAAGGAATGCTAAACGTCTTAAAGCAAGCCTTTCTACGTTGAGAGATACGTTGAGGCAATATTATTCTAGGGATTTAAGTGACTTAAATAAGTAAATATAAATGAACAATGGGACAAACGTTAGGGCTAGCCGCAAGTTTTGTTTTTGGGCCATTCAACCGAGTTATCAGCTCGTAGCATCCAAATGGAGGGTGATGTAAACATTTTATTCACACTTTCGACTTTGTGAACCTATTCCCAATAAAAAATCTATCGAAATTATTTCAGGGAGGATATGATTGTTCATGTTAAATTCGTACTGCAGAAGTATTTATCAATTCATCACTTGTCTGTCTTCAATAGTAAGAGATGTGCTATCCATTTGTACAGTGAAACTCGGTTAAGACGTCCCCGGTTAAGAAAACTTCCCGCCTAAGAAGTCGGGATAAAAAAGCACCAAATTCTCCCATTTGATTTACATTACAGGTTACCCTATTAATACATCCACGCATAAGAAAATTTCCCGCCTAAGAAGTAACAAATTTCACGACGAAACAATTTTTTACCCGTTTAATACATTTTCTGTCTCAGAATCTTAAGGAATTTCCGCGATTTTCGATTCGTTCTGTTTCCAAAACTTAACGTTCAAATGGCGCGCGGTCAAGGTCACTTCCGCCACGTTTCACCAGCAGAATAACGCACCCTCACAACCGTCGCGGAGGTCTCGTATTTCTTCCACGATGCAGCGACTGCAGTGAGTCACTCCCCACTGCTCGGTCTCTTGTCACGCAACCGAAAAATTGTATCGGGTGGCCGGAAGCCGATCCTAGCTGTATCGTGACCTTCATGAGCCTGTGTTTGGCAAGGTTTTGCCGCTTCAACAGCCTGGGACTTGGTGCAAAATAAGGCAGCCAGTAACATTTGAAGAAGTTTAGGTGCGCGCTGGAGGGAGTCACACGTTGCTGGGGGACAGCGGTTTGACGCGAGATAAGTGGGTGATCGATTGCGACAACTTGTTTAAACGTAATTTATCGGCGGTAATATAAACGCGTCGTTCTGTTGTGTGAGTGTGAAACATTTGTGGTGACTGTGTGCAGATAAGTTACATCAGCAATTCCAGAAAATAAATTCAAGACACTGCAGAGTTAGTGAAAGTAACTGGAACTGCTGACCACCCCTTATGGTCTACCTAAAAGCGAACCTGTGGAATCTGAAGATGTATACTGCTACTGTTTTTGAAAAAACAACAACCCAAGCTTGAAAAATATTTCAAGCGAAAGTACACATCTGGAATGAGATGTGAACTTGTGAATGGAAAGTCAGTAACAGTATAGGTATAGGTGTAAATGAAAGTGTGAATGAAAGGTTACAGACAGAATGGTTAAATGTTCAGATACAAGTGAGAATGTGTTAAGACAGCTGCAAATGGTACAAGTTCAGCATACATATGTAATAAGTTCACAAAAAAATTTAAAAAATAGTATTTTTGGCCCTACCCTTTTAAGAAATTTCCTGCTTAAGAAGTAGGATTTTCTTGGAATTTTCAAAAACGTCTTAACAGGGTTTCACTGTATTTATTTTTCAGAGAGCAGTGAAGATGAAAGCTCTTTTGTGGATTCAGAGCCTCCAAGGAAGCGACTGCATTCTGCATTTACTCTGGATGGAACAGGTCTCATATATAGTGAATACTCAATTTAATTAAAGTAACAGTACAGATTACATTCTGTTAGCTTCATAAGACTGGATATAGCATCTTTTATTAAGTGCTTTAGTGTGAAACTGAATACATTACCAACAACAGTTACGTTTTGAGATATGAGGTCCTGGCAGATGTGCTGCTGAAAATTCAACTGTTTTCAGTGTTGTGCCATGTTGCATGGTAAATACAAGAAATTAAAGCAAGTAACAAGCACTTTGATGCCAAGAACTTCCTTTTGACTTCTGAGTGTATATGACACATGGGTACCAGATGAGACACATCACACCTCCATGTAGTTACCACTAACATTCAAACGTTTGTCCCATTGTGGTACCAAGGCTTGTATCCTGGTCATGAAGAAGCATCTGTAGAGGGTAGGTGACAGCTTGGTTTGTGTTGGTTTCACTTGCCAGCCAAATGCTCCTTAAGGGGTCCAAAGAGATGGAAAACATTGGGTTCCCTACTGCTGACCAGACTTGTGACTGGTTATTGCACTTTGGCTGGGAGGTCATGAGCCACCTTTCCAACAGTCCCAATCTTGTGTCCAGTGATTTACATCACATTGGACTCATCAGGAAGCAGCTGGCCTGCAAGTGAAGCAGGTGGCTGGCGAGTATTTGCAACAGATGCTGATGTGAAGCAAGATCTTACCTCATGGCTTCAGATACTTGACCGTGATCTCTTTTATACCATGATACAAGGTTTGGTGCCATAATGGGATAAGTGCTTTAATGTGTGGCATTCTGATGTACTGTCCTCCTCAGGTAACTTGACCTCTTTTAGAGTGGGAGTTGTTTAATTTGAGGGCCAACAAAATATCCTCCTTTCTTTTTTGCCTTGCATACTTTGGTACCTTTTTTCCCTTAAAGAGACACACTCTTTGTTTTCTTTATCCATTGATTTAACAAATATATTTATAAAATCGCGATTCATATGTAGTGGAGGTAAATAAACTTCTTAGTTATAAACTAAAGCATGATATGCCACATTCTTCTGCCCTGTTGTTGCTACTGAACATATTGGCCATTTTTTTATTCTCTTCCGATTCTGAATCTGAGTCAAGAGCATAAGATTTCTGTAGCTTGGGCAGTGGCATTGAATCTTCACAAGGAACATTTCTTAAAGCAAAGGGTGCATTAGGATACTCTATTCTGTGCATTGAAAACTGGGAGAAAGGAGTGATCTTGGTCATGGAAAAGTAGCAGTTGTTTAAGTGGTCTCGAGGCTCACGCTACCCCATCGGAACAGCAAAAGGCATTGGTTTTTGAGGACCTTTCAACCAGCCTGTCAAATTCCTTGAACGTGAGTTACAACAAATCTTCAGCACCCAAATTTTATTTTGATCTCCAACCTTACAGCCAAAATACAGGTCATGAGCTTTTCTCAGGAGTTGTGACAGCGGCTTCTTTTATAATTTTAATACCACTTCAACACAAATGTAGCAAAAGCTATTCTGCTTATTTTGGCAAGAACATGACATGTTTGGCGCAAAGAAAATACTTCTAAAACACCCTGGCAAACTTACTTACGCACTTGTGCAACCCTCAGAATGGATGGTGGAATCAGACAAAGGTTTTGAGAGACGGCCACAACATATTATGACATGACAGTTTATTACAGACACCTGATCACATCGACACATTATCACAGCAAAATTTGATCACACTGACATTTTATTATGGTAGCAGTTTCTCAGAGTGACATTTGATCAAACTGAAATTTTATCACAACAACAAATTTTCACACTGCAAGGTAAAGGGATGCTAAACGGCTTAAAGTAAGCCTTTCCAGTTTGAGAGATACATTGAGGCAATATTATTCTAGGGATTTAAGTGACTTAAATAATTAAATATAAATGAAGAACATGGCAAACCTTTGGGCCAACCGCAGATTTCGTTTTTTGGCCATTCAACTGACGTATCAACTCATAGCATCCAAATGGAAGGTGATGTAAACATTTTATTCCCACTTTTGTCTTTGTGAACCTATTCCCAATAAAAATCTATCAAAATTATTTCAGGGAGGATATTATTCATGTTATATTCGTACTACAACAGTAACTATCAATTCATCGCCTTTCTGTCTTCAGTAGTAAGAGATGTGCTATCCATTTGTATTTATTTTTCAGAGAGCAGTGAAGATGAAAGTTCTTTTGTGGATTCAGAGCTTCCAAGGAAGCGACTGCGTTCTGCATTTACTGTGGATGGAACAGGTATCAAATATAGCAAATAGTCAATTTAATTAAAGTAACAGTACAGATTACATTCTGTTAGCTTCATAAGACTGGATATAGCATCTTTTATTAGATGCTTTAGTTTGAAACTGAATACATTACCAACAACAGTTACGTTTTGAGATTTGAGGTCCTGGCAGATGTGCTGCTGGAAATTCAACTGTTTTCAATGTTGTGCCATGTTGCATGGTAAATACAAGAAATTAAAGCAAGTAACAAGCACTTTGATTCCAAGAACTTCCTTCTGACTTCTGAGCGTACATGACACATGGGTACCAGATGAGACACATAACACCTCCATGTAGTTACCACTAACATTCAAACATTTGTCCCATTGTGGTACCAAGGCTTGTATCCTGGTCATGAAGAAGCATCTGTAGAGGGTAGGTGACAGCTTGGTTTGCGTTGGTTTCACTTGCCAGCCAAATGCTCCTTAAGGGGTCCAAAGAGATGGAAAACATTGGGTTCCCTACTGCTGACCAGACTTGTGACTGGTTATTGCACTTTGGCTGGGAGGTCATGAGCCACCATTCCAACAGTCCCAATCTTGTGTCCAGTGATTTACATCACATTGGACTCATCAGGAAGCAGCTGGCTGGCAAGTGAAGCAGGTGGCTGTCGAGTATTTGCAGCAGATGCTGATGTAAAGCAAGATCTTACCTCATGGCTTCAGATACTTGACCGTGATCTCTTTTATACCATGATACAAGGTTTGGTGCCATAATGGGATAAGTGCTTTAATGTGTGGCATTCTGATGTACTGTCCTCCTCAGGTAACTTGACCTCTTTTAGAGTGGGAGTTGTTTAATTTGAGGGCCAACAAAATATCCTCCTTTCTTTTTTGCGTTGCATACTTTGGTACCTTTCTTCCCTTAAAGAGACACACTCTTTGTTTTCTTTATCCATTGATTTAACAAATATATTTATAAAATCGCGATTCATATGTAGTGGAGGTAAATAAACTTCTTAGTTATAAACTAAAGCATGATATGCCACATTCTTCTGCCCTGTTGTTGCTACTGAACATATTGGCCATTTTTTTATTCTCTTCCGATTCTGAATCTGAGTCAAGAGCATAAGATTTCTGTAGCTTGGGCAGTGGCATTGAATCTTCACGAGGAACATTTCTTAAAGCAAAGGGTGCATTAGGATACTCTATTCCATGCATCGAAAACTGGGAGAAAGGAGTGATCTTGGTCATGGAAAAGTAGCAGTTGTTTAAGTGGTCTCGAGGTTCACGCTACACCAACGGAACAGCGAAAGGCATTGATATTTGAGGACCTTTCAACCAGCCTGTCAAATTCCTTGAACGTGAGCTGCAACAAATCTTCAGCACCCAAATTTTATTTTGATCTCCGACATTACAGCCAAAATAGAGTTCATGAGCTTTTGTCAGGAGTTGTGACGGTGGCTTCCTTTATAATTTTAATACCACTTCACCACAAATGTAGCAAAAGCTGTTCGGTTTATTTTGGCAAGAAGGTGACATGTTTGGCACAAAGAAAATACTTCTAAAACACCCTGGCAAACTTACTTACGCACTTGTGCAACCCTCAGAATGGATGGTGGAATCAGACAAAGGTTTTGAGAGACGGCCACAACGTATTATGACAGGACAGTTTACTACAGACACCTGATCACATCGACACATTATCACAGCAAAATTTGATCACACTGACATTTTATCACGGCAGCAATTTCTCAGAGCGACATTTGATCACACTGAAATTTTATCACAACAACAAATTTTCACACTGCTAAGTAAAGGGATGCTAAACGGCTTAAAGCAAGCCTTTCTAGTTTGACAGATAGGCTGAGGCAATATTATTTTAGGGATTTAAGTGACTTAAATAATTAAATATAAATGAAGAACATGGCAAACCTTTGGGCCAGCCACAGATATCGTTTTTTGGTCATTGAACTGAGGTATCAACTCATAGCATCCAAATGGAGGGTGATGTAAACATTTTATTCCCACTTTTGTCTTTGTGAACCCATTCCCAATAAAAATCTATCAAAATTATTTCAGGGAGGATATTATTCATGTTACATTCGTAGTACAAAAGTAATTATCAATTCCCCGCCTTTCTGTCTTCAGTAGTAAGAGTTGTGCTATCCATTTGTATTTATTTTTCAGAGAGCAGTGAAGATGAAAGTTCTTTTGTGGATTCAGAGTCTCCAAGGAAGCGACTGCGTTCTGCATTTACTGTGGATGGAACAGGTATCAAATATAGTGAATAGTCAATTTAATTAACCCTTACACTACGAATGGCGACTGTCGTAGTCGTGCAGGGGGCATTTAAACGGTCTGTCTGGGACGAATGACGACGTCAGTCATCGTCAATATTGTGTCGAATTTGGAAGCGTTTTTTTCACCCCATCCCACGTACGTCTCAGGATTTCTGTGTGGTATGTCCCCTGAATGTGAGAGCAGGTGTGTGCAGTTATAAATGCTCCCTGTCCACCCCTGTAAGGCCTCCAGCAGTCTCAATATGTATGTCAACACATTGGTGAACTGCGCATTTCTCTGCTGAGTAATACCGTTCTGGAGAAGGAGGTTTTGTTTATCAGTCGCACTAGAATTGTGTGTGGGTTGAATATCAACAGTGTGCTATGAAACCAGTTACTAATTGACGGCTGAATGGTTGTCAGTGGCGTACTGTAACATGTATTTTCAGGCTGAACTAATACAAAAGTACTGGAGATATCCATAAAAATCTATGTGTACAGTTACAGGAGGGCTCACAGGCGTGTCTGTTGTAGTTCTGGGGCATTCTGTAGGAGTTGTGTGGCAGAAATCTGTAACACAGCCGTCTAATATAGTAAAAATGTTGTATTCACCCTTGAAATACGTGGAATTTTTCACAGCATTTACGCCGTAGGCTTAGATCTGTTTTGCTCTCATCATGTAAGTCAGTCGTTAGTTAGGGTATTAGATTTATGAGTGCACAGGAATACAAAACTGTCTTTGTAACATACCGGGTAGTGTTCAGCAAGCAGTAGCAATAACAAAAATGACGGACCGGCTGAGGAGGAGGAGGAGGAGGAGGACGAGGAGGAGGAGGAGGAAATTGCGTCCGCTGTTTTTCACAGCGAAGCCACGAGGTAGTAACCTAGCCCAACAAATGACCTTCAAAAGATGAACCCGTACAGTGTTTCACACATAGTGCTTACATTGCCCCAGCTGTGGCTAGACACAAACATTGCGACTTCCTGCCATCGTCACGAAGGCTTGATAACCCAAGCCATTAGAGGCTGAAAGAGGCCCAACCAAGGCAAGGAATGTGACCGGCCATGGAAAATAAAGACAGTCTTTTGAAACATCCAACCAGGTTTATGCTAAATTCTATAACCCCTCGGAACATTTGGCAGTGGACAAAGTAATTGTAAAATTCAAAGGCAGAGTTATATTCAGACAGTACATTTCCATAAAAAGGGAACGTTTCGACATCGAAATTTATAAACTGTGTGCCGAATCAGGTTATACACATGACATGAGAGTGTAGTTAGGTAGACTCGTACTGCGACTCTGACGACATGAGTGCAACATACGTGGTGTCTTGTTTCGCGGATTATCACACGAAAACTAATTTGTGTAAATAGTGCGGGCGAATGTGTATGTGTGTGATGATAGAAGAGTGATCAAAGGTGCCATGGATCTTGTGCAGCAACCAGAATTATGTGAGTAATAAAATATTTACCCCACATTTTATATAATGCATGTAATTTGCAGGACTAAATTTATTGTAAAAATTTGTAAATATTTTTTCCCGAATTCACCAATTCATTAACACACTGCGAAATTTTTTTTTCATGAAATTTGAATGAAAAGTCTATGAGATATGCTTTTTTATCTAAGAGCAAGCGTTAGAAATTAAATGCCCAGAGAAAAACCTCGGCTGGGGGCCCGCGCCGGGGGATTTAATCGCGGAGTGAAAGGGTTAAAGTAACAGTACAGATTACGTTCTGTTAGCTTCATAGGACTGGATATAGCATCTTTTATTAAGTGCTTTATTGTGAAACTGAATACATTACCAACAACAGTTACGTTTTGAGATTTGAGGTCCTGGCAGATGTGCTGCTGAAAATTCAACTGTTTTCAGTGTTGTGCCATGTTGCATGGTAAATACAAGAAATTAAAGCAAGTAACAAGCACTTTGATGCCAAGAACTTCCTTTTGACTTCTGAGTGTATATGACACATGGGTACCAGATGAGACACATCACACCTCCATGTAGTTACCACTAACATTCAAACATTTGTCCCATTGTGGTACCAAGGCTTGTATCCTGGTCATGAAGAAGCATCTGTAGAGGGTAGGTGACAGCTTGGTTTGTGTTGGTTTCACTTGCCAGCCAAATGCTCCTTAAGGGGTCCAAAGAGATGGAAAACATTGGGTTCCCTACTGCTGACCAGACTTGTGACTGGTTATTGCACTTTGGCTGGGAGGTCATGAGCCACCTTTCCAGCAGTCCCGATCTTGTGTCCAGCGATTTACATCACATTGGACTTGTCAGGAAGCAGCTGGCCTGCAAGTGAAGCAGGTGGCTGGCAAGTATTTGCAACAGATGCTGATGTGAAGCAAGATCTTACCTCATGGCTCCAGATACTTGACCGTGATCTCTTTTATACCATGATAGAAGTTTTGGTGCCATAATGGGATAAGTGCTTTAATGTGTGGCATTCTGATGTACTGTCCTCCTCAGGTAACTTGACCCCTGTTAGAGTGGGAGTGAAGAAGCTGGTCATGGGGGAAGTACAGCGCATGTAGCTCCAACCTTTTTCTCTGCGTTTAAAAAAGTCTGATTGGCAGGACTCTGCAGTTTCGTGTAAGCAGGTTGCAAAATGGAATGTCAAAAATTTCTTCCATTGGGGCCTTCTAATAGAACATACAAAATTTAACCTTAACATAAGGCTTTTCATTGCGACAGACAATGTATTCCTACTCTCAACAGAGTAGGTGGTTATGGAACAGGTATAACATTGCCTGGTCATACAAACGAAAGCCAAGCAGCGGCGGGACCCTGTCAATTACATCTGTTTGCAGCGTTAGGAATCTCAGGTATCAAGTTATCCAAATATGTCTGTATAGCATCTACAACCTTGTCAGAGTGAAAGGCGAAATGAAGTTCTCAACATGTGTTTGTTACTTGATTTTTTGGAACTCTTGTAGTTTAGCAGGTGATATTGCATAATATTCCATAATATATTTCAGGAAAACGGGGACATTTTCAGATATCTCTGCTATAAAGCACAGACATTGGAGAAGAATGGGGACACATTTTAAAGATCAGATTTTCCACAGACAAGCTGCCACTCATACACACAAGTGCTTTAAGACTACTGCATAAGACCCTTTTAAAAATGTGCATTCATTAGGCCTATATTTTGATCTAACACCAAACGGATGAAAAAATAAAGTCGTGCATTTGCAAAGCAATATTAAATGGTATTAGGAAAGCAGACTGTGTAGCACACACAAGCAGTGGCACGTTGAGGGTGGAAGATTCACAAAATTTGCTGTTCATCACTAACATTTGTATTGTATATTTAAAAAACAGAAAACAAAAGATTATTATGATACTATTATACTACATTTACTTTTATTACAGTCTGTAACTTACTCCTCAGACAAGTATTCCATAAATATAGAATATATGTCTGAGGAATGAATTTCTTCAAGGACGTTTTTCTTGTTTAAGATTAATTTGTGAAATTGTACGTGAGAAAGATGTGAAAAGTGAATTTTTATGATGATCAAAACTTACAGAGTTTCTAGCTTGAGTCTCTTCTCATATGACCATAGAGCATTGATTAAAGGACATGCACATTCAATTGCAGCATTTAAACCTAGAATTGCAAATGAAAATTAAACCAGACAACTAATGTTCCTGACACTTACACTTTTATACTTGAAATAATAGAACACATCACTCCATTTGTGACCACAAGTGATGCTTGAATTCTCATTCAATTATATTTACTTCCCTTCACATCATTTCTTCAGACATGAAAATTTGTCAAACAGTTCTTCAACCACAGTAAAATCTGTGACAGTAGTTTTAATGGACCAATGTTATTCTGAAACACAGTTCCAATTGGGCACCTTCTTCAGGGTGATCCAGTCCATACCTTGAATAGGTGCAAGAAATGGAAAACACTGTTCTTGTATGTACTTAATACATGTTTCATAGAAATTATCACAGTAGGTTTTGAGTTGTTCGTAGGTTAATTGACCCTCTTCTTCTAATTCCTTTAGCTGATCTTGCACAACAGATATGAAAAAAAATCTCAGATTTTCTGTGCTCATAACTTCAGCAGCTGTTAATATATTTCACTTTTACTTCAAGTATACATGTCCTTTGCTTTCCAGTATTCTGAATAGCACATGAAAAAATTCTTAGTTGTTTGGGAAGGAAGTGAAAGATGGTAATTGCAAAGATATTTCAAAAAAATTTGTAAGGATAACAGGATACTTTTCAGCGGAAGGGTGGTAGGCTGTCAAAAGAAATCTGTAGTCTTTTCAATGTTTGGTAAGAGGGCTAACCGCCTTGTCTTGCTGTGTGCTAGGATAGTTGTGTATTCTGTTTCTGTGAATTCACAGGATTTTGGGGCTTCAACACATACACCATAAATGTGAATGTGTTGGCAGATTTTTACTGTAATTGATTGAATATCAGGTGGTAAGCAGTCAGAAGCTATTTGAACAGCATTGTGCACATTATGAGTAGAACATCCAACACCAGTCAGATTGTTGGCTGTTTTTTCTTGCAACTTGTAAAAACTATTCTTTCCTCTCCTCTCCTCTCCTCTCCTCACCTTTCCTCACCTCACCTCACCTCCAACAGTCATATATGTGCTGTCTGCAGGGAGACTTCTGGCACATAAGAGGACAAAATATCTGAAGTTTCTCCACCCAGGCTTACTAACTCTAAGGCCTTCACCCTTACATATTTCCCGTTATGATAATATCTAGTAAGAAACAGGAACAGCTTCAAGTTCAAGTGATTAGAAGAATGAATCGTAACTGAAATTAAATGAGCTTCTTTCAGATCATTCGGCACTTTTTTCATTGCAGTGTTTTTTATAATCACTTTGGTTTTTGTCTGAGAGCATATCAGTCTCGTGTTGAAAAGAGTTTTAGCTATAGCTGTGGTGCAGACCATTGGCTTAAAATTATCATTGTGAACTACTGTTTTAAAAGCTGAAATAGATTCTTGCACTGCTAATTGTCTTTCCACTTCACCAAGAGTTTTTCCTTGCAGATCGCTGTTCATTGTGTTCATTGCTGCCCTGCTTTCCTCACCCATTTTATGTTTCTTTGTTTTCACATGGTTCACATTATCTGACCACTCTCCATGTGCAGTACAAAATTGTGTGCTACAAAGTGTGCATTCTGTGTTTTCACCCTGTACTGTGATGAAGGGGAATTTACTTTTTGTGCTGTTATTAATAGAGCACTTTCTTTGTGGTATGATTATTCTGATGGCAATTGATAAACAGCTTGGCCAGTCACATTTCCCAAAGACCAGATCTCCATCGTCACTTGAACCAGACAACATGTGAAGAATGGAAGAACACATGCTATGGTGTCACAAAATTGCCAGCATTACCAAGCAAATGCCTGATTGATTTTTGCCAACACACATATGAGACCAAAGATAACAAACATTGAACTTGCTATGGACAGTTGGATTGCTGTAATGATGCCAATGAGAAAACTATCAGATCAAAAAGCAGGACATATGCACGTCCTGAGAAAAGTTCTCAGGTCATGGGACATTTCTTTTAAAAACAGGATGGATGGGAATCCTTCTCCCACCATATTTCTTTAGGATCCTTTTTAAAAGTACCTTACCATCTCTGCTTTTTCATTCCAGGAGGTCTCTTCTCTTGGGGGTTTCCATCCAAACTTCGTATGCATTGTATAAAAATACTGCCTTCAAGCTAACATAGTGTATTCAGATCTATAAACCAAGAAATGCACGTAGGAAGAATTTTCCATGATTTGGAAAAGACTTCTGACTGCATAATTGATGAAATTATGTTAACTAAATTACATTTGTATGGCATTCAAGGAATGTGGGAAAATTGGTTCAGATCATACTTAATGTAGAAAACAGAAAGTTGAAATAACAGTGTCTAATTCAGCTTAGAATATTTTCTCCAGCTGGGGTACATTAAAAGGTGGAGTTCTTCAAGGGCCAGTTGTAGGACCTTTACAGTTTGCAACGAACATAAATAGCCTTCCCATGAGAATAAATTTATTATTAGAACCCATAATATTTGCTGATGATACTGTTGTCATAATTTATGGTAATTTTGATAATTTGTATATAGTGTCAAACATAGTTGTTCCTCACATGAGTAAATGGTTTGGTGCTAATAAGTTGGTCTTATTGTTGATAAAATAGTTATACAGCAAAATTCTGTAAATCTGACGTCCAATAATCTGGAAGTTCTGGTAATCTGATGCTTGGGGAGAGTAGTCCCAAGACCTGAAGTTTCACTTTTTACCAGAAATTGCTTTAACAATCAAACAGGCAGATCGCAGGGACATGTTCAAGAAGGCCTTCAAGAGTGTCTGTACATCAGCTGCTGTAGTATCTCCTTATCCCTTGTATCCTACTCCATCAGCTTCCTCATATATGAAGACTCCAGAAAACACAGAAGAGGACCCCAATGACCCTGAACCAGCACATGAATGAGATATCCAGATGGAGTACTCCTCTGATTAGTTGTGCAGCCGAAGTATAGAAACAGTAACAAAAGATTACCTGCAAGAACTTAGGTCAGTATAGGTACCGTCTGATATTTCGGGATATTTAATAATTCAGCACCTGTCCAGACACATGTGAGTCAGATTAATGGAATTTTGCTGTATTAGAATTTATAATGAATAATTATTTATTATAAATTTTACTGCACCATGTGGCCAATTATAATTTGCCACACTGTGCAGTAAGTAAGAAGAAAAGTAAGTAAGTAAGAAAACCATGTAGAAGAAATGCTAAACAACAAAATTTCTTGGTTCACAAACTGATAACCACCTAAACTGGAAGAATCATGTAGATTAAATATGGAACATGTTATGCAGTTAGGTGGATATTGTGTATCGGCAACATTAACACTTTCAAATCATTTTATTTCACCCTTTTTCACTCTGCACTGAGGTAGGGCATAATTTTGAGAGGTAATTTGTCCAGAAGTAAAAAGATTGACTTCAAAAGAGAGTTGTGAGAATTATGGTTGTTACGAAATTTTAACATCATGTAGAAGTCCACTGAAGAAATGAGGGATTTTGCCTGTTCCATGACATGAGCTTATGTGTAAATAGCAAAGAAAATTTTCAAACAAATTCCTCTGTACACAGCATTCATACAAGGAATACACAGGATCTTCATACACAAAGTGCCAAGCTTTCGTGTTTTCAGAAAAGTACATTCTATGCTGGCATCAAAGTTTTTAACAGTTTGCCACATACTCTGACAAGCCTTTGGATTGAAAGGCATAATTTAAAGTAGCTTTATGAAGAAACATAAATACACACTCCCTGTGTGCTGTGAATGATTTTTTTATGTTTGAGAATGATTCGTAATACTGTGTGAAATGTTTATAGTATTTTGCACTGTAATAATTTGTATATTTTGCAGACTTTGTATATTTTGTATGTTTATGGCTCATTCCACATCATGTTGTTATTTTGGCAAACTTTTGTGTGTGTGTGTGTGTGTGTGTGTGTGTGTGTGTGTGAGAGAGAGAGAGAGAGAGAGAGAGAGAAAGTGCATGCATGTGTCTCTTTTCTCTCTTCCTTTGCATACTGCATGCCTGCCCATCTCATTCTCCTTGAGTTTCTCGAGTTTCTTGTTATTTCCTGCATTTCTAGCTTTAAATATTTTTGTTGACACTCTTTCCAAATGCTTGATTTGTGTTGTTCCCATAATGTGAGACACTGGTTTTGACACGCATACAAAACTGCAGGTAGATGTATGGAATTCTGTAGTCTAATTTTTTTTAGCAAGCAGGAAGATAAGGATTCTGAATGGGTTTTATTTTATTTTAATTTCTTCATGAATGATGCAGTTCTGATTTGCTGCCATGCCCAAATAATTTGTCACATTTTAAAGCATTCATTACATGTTTTTGTATTTTGACAGAGTCATGCATTCTGTTGCTGAGACATGACAATGTACGTGCTTTGCTTTGTGTTTACTTGCAGACCATCCTCTCTACTAATGTGTGATAAAGCTCTGTGTTGTTATTTTTGTTTTTTTCACATATGGAGTTAAACTTGACAGAAGAATATCGAATAAAATTTGTGTGTACTTAATGATAATATGTCCAAATATTTGGCACAGCAAGAGATTCCTAGCACTGTTGTGGTTATTCCAAATATATTTAGTAAGATTGTGGGTATATGAAAGGATATACATGACATGAACCAAGATGGCGTCAAGCAGTGATTTCCTCAGTTCAAGTTCGGATGAAGAATTGACATTCCTTCCAAACAAAGGTGAAGTAAACGTAATTCTCAATGGTGAAAAAGCTCAAAAACGAGAGGAATTTCCAGTAAATAATGAATTATTAGACTTATGCAAGGATATGTTGGAATTTAAAAATCTGTTAAGATCAGCCACAAGAAGTTCTGTCAAAGAGGTTATTAAACATGAGATAGATGTGATCTCAGCTAAAGTCGCAAGCCTAAGTGATGATTCTTCCAGAAATAATGAACATAACAACTGCTGGAGAGAAGTTAGAAGGAAGAACAGAGGATCTGCAATTACGAAACAAAATGCATATGTGATACCGACGATAGTTAATAGATTCCAGCTACCGAATTTTGAGGAGAGTAATTATGAAATTTCAGAACAAAGATCGGAATTTCATCGAATACCTACTAAATCAAGAGGTAAGACAACAAAATGTAGAAAGAAAACAAATAAGGTTATACTGCTGGGAGATAGCCATGCAAGAAATATTGCCAAAGAATTGCAACATAACCTTGGTCAACAGTTTCATGTCATAGGCCTTGTAAAGCCGGGATCTAGACTGGAAGACATTACAAATACAATGAAATCTGACTTAAATGAATTTACAAATAGAGATGTGTGTGTAATGTGGGGTGGATCTAATGATATTGCTAAAGATGAAACCAACTATGGACTTCGTAAACTCAAAGATTTTGTAATTAAACATAGTCATACCAACCTAATAGCTATAAGTGCGCCACATCGATATGACTTGCAGCATAATTCATGTGTTAATGATGAAGTGAATGTGTTTAATAGAAAACTTCAGAAATACAGCAATGCATTTAATTATATGCATGTATTAAATGTCGAAAATAATAGGGATCATTATACACATCACGGTTTACACCTAAACAACAAAGGTAAAGAATGTATGGCAAGCAAAATAGCTAGAAAAATTGCTGATATATTAAATGTGAGCAAAACAAAACCAATAGAAATGCAGTGGAAAGAGAACCTAACAAAAGATACCCCAAGTTTGATTGATGTTTTTGTGAAGAAAGTAGAAGGGAAAACAAAACAGATTGACCAAGAAGTTTTTCTCTCTACTGATGGCAAGCAACAGTTAGAAGTTGATATAGTAAATAAAGAGCAACAAAGTAATTTGCAGGAACAAAATAAGGAGCAACAACATAAGATCTCGGAAGTGAAGATGCAGACACATTTGGTTTACACAAATAAAAACAAAGAAGCTGCTATATATGAGGAATGCAGTAAACTGGAGGAGTGTATCCCTAGTGATCAGAAAGAAGATAAAGACGAGAAGATGCTGTCTGCCAATACTGAGACGCAAGAAAGGAAATTATTATCTAAGATAGATAGTTTGATTGGATATTCGGAAACTCAAGTTAGGAATATAGAACTTCATCAGGAGAATGCTAAAACTAATCTGTCAAAAAGAAATAAACCTAAATTAAGAAATGATGATTTTTTATGGGTAAAACCTTAAAGTGTAATTTGACAGATAAGTTAAATACCATTGCATATAAGAAAGGTACATATTTTAACATAACAAGCAATGAAGAAAATCCTTTTAAGATTTTTCATCAAAACATAAATGGCCTGAAATACAAAACCAATGAATTAGTCTGCTCTTTTGGCTCAGATTATCCTCATATTTTATGTCTAACGGAGCATCATATGAAGGAGCATGAAATAGATACAGTATCCATTGAACATTATAATTTAGGTGCCAAATTCTGCAGAAAAAACAAAAAGAATGGTGGTGTGAGCATTTTTGTGCATGAATCAGTCAAATTCTCAGATATACATCTTGAAGGATACAGTTCAGAACTTGATATTGAACTTTGTGCAATCAAATTAAACTTACCTTCAGTTAATGTGATAATAATAAGCATTTATAGATCACCTACAGGAAATTTTAAACATTTTTTAAATAAGTTTGAAAACATCCTAAATTCATTACATAGAAATAAAAATGAAATAATAATATGTGGAGATATAAATGTAAATTACTTAGTCACAACCCATAGAAGACAGCAATTGGACATGCTTTTAAGCACATATAACTTAATTAATTCTGTTCAGTTCCCCACTCGTATTCTAAATATTTCATCTACTGCAATAGATAGTATATTTATAGATAAAACGAGAATACATACCATATGCCCAATTGTTAATGGGCTTTCTGATCATGATGCCCAAGAAATACAGTTAGACATTACAGCTCCTCCAAAACAAAATTATACTACAAAACAGCATAGAAATTATAATAAGTATTCCATAGATGAATTTCTGATAAATCTAAGTCATGAAAACTGGGAGAATGTCTTCAATAGTAATGATGCCAATATATCATTTAATAATTTTTTAAACACATACTTGAGGATTTTTAACTCAAGTTTTATAAGTAAACCCTTAAGATGTAAAAATAATAATACCCCCTGGATTACTAAAGGAATAAGAGTCTCCTGTAATCATAAAAAAGATCTGTATATGCTAAGTAGGGAAATGAAAGATGCTAAACTGACACTACACTATAAACAATATTGTAAAATATTAACCAAATATTATTTCGGCCAAAAGACTGTACTGTGACTCCAAGATTACAAAATCAGATAACAAAATGAAAACCGTTGGGAAATTGTGAAAAAGGAGACTGGAAATAAAAATTGTAACCACAAAGTACAAGCCTTGGAAATTAATAATGTTACAGTTACTAACCAAGATGCCATCATTAATTCCTTTAACAATTATTTTGTGTCAATAGCAGATAAAATAACTGAAAATTTGAAGAGTAATATAGCTAATCACGATAGCATAACAAATCCAATTAACCTTATGAAAGAAAGTACTACAAATCGGTGTCCAATAATAAATTGGTCCTATACTTCGACTGCTGAAGTGAAGAGAATTATAAAATCCCTAAAAAGTAAAAACTCAAGTGGATATGAAAACATTCCAGTTAAAATACTCAAAATGAGTGTCTCTTTCATTTTGTCTCCCCTAACATACATATGTAATGAAGCACTGTCAACGGGGAAATTCCCAGATCGATTGAAATACGCTATTGTAAGGCCAATACATAAAAAAGATAGTAAGCTGATAATTTCAAATTATAGACCCATTTCCATACTAACATCATTCTCCAAAATATTTGAAAAGTGATCTATACTAGACTATATGACTACATATCTACTAATACTTTAATAACTAAAGAACAACATGGTTTTAGGTCTACTGCGTCCACTCAAACGGCTTCATATGCTCTCTTAAATGAAATCTTAAAAAGTATGAATAATAATTGTATTGTGGGTGGGTTTTTCTGTGACCTCGAGAAGGCCTTTGATTGTGTAAATCATAAAATTTTACTTAAAAAACTGGAAATTTATGGGGTAACAGGAAAATTTCATGCTCTGATTGCATCCTACTTAAGTGGTAGATACCAAAAAGTAGTTCTAGAAGACACATCATCTAATTGGGAGCTGAATAAACATGGGGTCCCTCAGGGTTCTATACTTGACCCTCTCCTTTTTCTGTTATATATAAATGATTTACCTAACATGTTCCCAAAAATGACAACAATCTTATATGCTGACGATACTAGTATAATAATAAATGACAAAAATCCAGATGATTTTAAAACCATTATGAATAATACATATCAAAATTTAAATAATTGGTTTAAACAAAATTTGTTATCCTTGAATCATAAAAAAATGCATTTTTTACATTTTAATATCAAAAATACTAATAATATTGATATAAGTACTGACCATATAAAAGAGCCCATATCCAAAGTACAACACATTAAATTTTTAGGCTTAATGTTAGATGATACATTGTCATGGAAACCCCATGTAGATAATTTAATATGTAAATTAAGTTCAGCATGTTTTGCCATACGAACACTGCAGTCTGTTGTATCAGAAGCCACATTAAGGGCAGTTTATTTTTCTTATATACATTTAGTCTTGAGTTATGGTATAATCTTTTGGGCAAATTGTTCTGACAGTAAAAAAATTTTTCAGCTTCAAAAAAGGGCAATAAGAATTATCACTCGGTCTAAAAGTAAGGCATCATGTAGGGAACTGTTTAAGAAATTAAACATACTACCATTATATTCACAATATATATTATCAATTTCAATACATGTTGCACAGAATAAGCATTTGTATGTTACAAATCAGGAAATACATAATATCAATACTAGATACAAAACCAATCTTCACCCACCAATTTCTAATACAACTAAGTATCAAAAAGGCCCATATTATTCTGGAATAAAGATCTTTAACCATTTGCCAGAAAACATAAAAAAACTGTCAAACAACATAGTACCATTTAGGTCAGCCTTAAAAGGATTTCTTTATGCAAATTCATTTTATACTGTTGATGAGTTTTTTAATTGTGGTTGAATTCTGTTTTTGGTGTGCATGGTATTCTGTGAATCCTTATACATACTTGATTCTTGTGTAATGTGTGTATGTTTTGTTGTGTCTATATCTTTACATGTATCATTGTATTATGTCCTTGTACATATATCTTAAGCATTATTATTTTAAATGTGATTTATTTTTTACTATTCATAATGATTTATTATATTATTGTGTACTTTTCATTATATTTATTGACTTGTTACCAAAGAAGATTGGAACACTTTTGAATTTGTGACACATTCTATATCCAATGGTTGTGATGACCTGTTGACTAGGATTTGCTCGAAGATGAAATAAATGACAAATTACAAATATACAGTGAAACCCTGTTAAGAAAATTTTGAAAATTCCAAGAAAGTCCTACTTCTTAAGCAGGAAATTTCTTAAAAGGCTAATTTTAATGACATGGGAGAATTTTGGTGCTTTTTTATCCTGACTTCTTAGGCGGGAAATTTTCTTTACTGGGGTTTTCTTAAGCGAGTTTCACTGTATTTAATTGAAAATGTAATTTAAGGAGTTCTGTTGTGCAGCAGACTCTGTATAACATTGTATAGTTCTGTTATGTTATGTCAGTTTTATCACTGTAAAAGAAGTATAATGATGTGCGCAATATGTGTTTCAGATAAGAGTAGCACAGAACGCAGTCTGCCAGATGATGATTTTCAGCTGGCTGATGAGGAAGACAGTCCAGTTCATCATACTGAGACTAATTTAATGGATGTCATGGTGAAGCATGTGAAGTCTGAAAGCTTTTTTGACACCAAGGGTCAGAAAATAATGGTCAGTATGAGTAAGTGCTACAGAACTATTAACAAAACAATAAGCCAATAAAACCTTAATTTATAATGATTTTCAGTTAACATGTTGGCGCCAAAAGATGTCAGGCAAGTTAAACACTTGAGGATATAGGAGCTGGGGCTTTAACCTTTTAAAGCCTAGTGGTAACTTTACATATTACCAGGTTTAACATTAAAAAATTCTTTGTGGTGCCCACATTATGTTTATGTGTTTTGTACAGATCTCAGAACAAACAGCAACTTTTGCCTTATAAAACATTAAGAGACTGGTTTTTATAACTGAAGTGGAGAGTGTTTACAGTGCGGTACGCACTGAGGCCTTATATAAAACAGATACACTTCGTCCTTAAAAGGTTAAATTCACAAAAAATACTTGTTGAAACTGAAATGACAGTAACTTCTGCCATTTCTGATTACATATTATTGACTAATCATGTAATGCTTATATCTGCATAATATGGTGATGTGCTTACATTACCGTCACATTTCTCCTTTGTGTCGTAGTCCTTCATGCTCTAGAAACATACTCAGTAACTTATCTGTGCCCTCAGGCACATTATATGCTGTATGTATATTTCATCTATCCTCTAGTTTCCAAGTCCACAGTGAAGTCGTAGTTTGACCATACCTCTCAGTTGCATTATATATTCTGCAAAACAGTTGGTGTTGGTTACTGTACCTTTAGGATTCTATATTGAGAAATATTTGAAATGTATCTAGAATGTTATTTGCACCCTTTGCTGCCCCCTGCAATGAAAAACCAACTGGGTAAATATGAGATGTGATGTTTTTACAGCAGTGAAACTTTAAATGGTGGTCTGTTTTGTGGCACTGAGTGTTTATATAGGCATGCCAGTATTGTGGATAAACCTGATACCTTCATCTTCAGGTGAAAATTTCCTTTCATTTCCTATTATTTAATGTGTCTGCCCATTTGAAATCTCTGTCACCAATACCAGTCATCACCTCTTCATTTTCATCAGTATGTCAGTTAGCACATAATGCTTCAGGGAATTTTCACTGCCTATGGTTTGACTTGCACGCATGGACCCTATGCAAATACCAGAGGGGTGGTATTGCCTTGGTTCCATTCAGCTGCAGAAGTCTGCAAGACAGAAGTACTACTGGGAGATACAGTAGAGCACCAGGAGGTGAAATGAAAAGCTTTGTCAGCAAAAGATGGTGTGTAGACTTTGAGGGTTTTGTGGAAGTGAAGGTTCATATTGTGGTTTTCTGGGTTATAACAACATGTTGTCTGACATGTACGAAAATTTGGAAGAACATTAGTATCACCAAACAAACTGCATGGTGTCATAACCCATAACATTACAGTGTTGAGAATAAAATATGTTTCACTTTCCATACTACGGTTGGTAATTATGAAAGATGAAATAGAAACTTAAGATTTTCTTCTTTCAGGGCATGTAAGGTTATTCGTGATGTAATACGTAACTTCAGAGCTCTTTCCTGAGATCACTCCATTCAGAAATGTCACATAGCCTTATGCTCAGTTGTGAAGGGTTACAAAGCTATAGGTGTTTGCATCAGGGCATGTTGATTTCCAAGAATACAGTTTCTGCAGCTGTTGTTGGAAGGTGTGTCTTTGGAAACATGACTGCACTTGTACTTAGAACACAAGTTGGCGGGTAATGCAGGGGTGCACAGGTTTTCCAAAACACTAGAAGCTGCCTCAAAATCCTAGGCACTAGAAGGGTGGCATGAAGTAACTTACACAGTGAGAAGCCACAGATACTAGGCACCACCATAACAGAATTTATTGGCCACGGCAACCATGCACCCAAGATTTGTGCTCCCTGAGTTAATATAGTAGTTTATTTATACAATTAATAATTTAACACAGGTCACCATTTCTGGGATCCGGATGGTGCACCATCATGTGATTGTACTTAGTATTGTGGTTGGTTATCTCTTAAGTGAAATTGTTAGTGGTTACAATATGATGATGGTGACGATAATGTGTAAATAGCATAGTACTAGCCATTGTCATTTTTAATAACAGGTAAAGGATAAAGCTTTCCCTGTGCTTAGTTGTGTACCACACCGTGAATGCATATGGCAAGTGAAGTAACATCTGTATATATATAAATATATATATATTTATATATAGATGTTACTTCACTAACATATATATATAGATGTTATTTCACTTATATATTTATATATATATATATATATATATATATATATATATATCTTTTTTGAGTGGGGGAGGAGAGAAATGCTTATACTCCCTGTGTAACTCTTCAGGCTATAAGTTAATGTGCTTTCTTACCAAACATTACTGGGGTGATCACATTAAAGATGGTAAGATGGGCAGGGCAGGTAGCACAGTTGGGAGACTTGCTAACAGAGTTCAGATGCTTTAGTCTCAAGACATTTGTTTTCACAAATTGCAGCCTCTGACAGTTTCTACCCTATTTTTATACATTACCAAACACTATTTCCAGATGTATGAATGATTGTTATATACAATTTAAGAATTAAATCTCATCCTGTAAATGTATGTATATGTTGCTGTGTTTGAAGGTGGCTCCTTGTCGGACGGATGTACTGCAGTTGTGTACACGCCATCAAAAGATTTAATGTGAAACTCTTGTTAATGTGTGTTACTTGATTTTTATAGGAAAGAATGGGCTACAGAGAGGGACGTGGCTTGGGAAAGTATGGCCAGGGTAGAGTTGCTCCAGTAGAGATGTCACGTCAGCGTGGCAGACGAGGTTTGGGTTTACACATAAAAGGACTAGAAGCTGCCACCCTTGAGTGGGATAGTAGTCTCGAGGTAAGCAGTCAGTCCTCCATGCAGTAATATAATTACAAAATTTATCATCTCGTGAATTATTAATAACCCTTTGGCATTGAAATTAAAGGTGCAGTGTGCCCTCAAAAAGACAGGAATTTATATGGCTCCAATATTTCACATGTTCTTGGATGTCTTTTTGTGACTTAGCATTTTAGTGTACAGTGCATGTTGACTGTAGTGTACTTTGAGCACCAAAGTGTCAATAGTTGTGTGTGTTACATTATAACAATTCAGTCATGTTGTGAGGGTTTAGGTGATGGTCCTTGTACCATACTTTTATATAGTAATTAACCTTTAACTTCTGTGCATCGGCATGTCAGACATCATTTAAATTTTACACCTATGTGAGTCTGGCATGGCAGACACGTGGCAACACTGTAGACTATTTTGCCTGTGTGCCTTCTGGCATGTGGGTGACTTCAGCTTAGTCTGAAGGATGCTGGTACAGGTACACAGGGGTTCTAAGGTAAAGATTCTGGCAGTAAAGAGAATAAAGTATATTCATGCACTGTGGATTTGATTTGAAGGGTGGAGCCCCACTCACACTGTATAAAGAGCAGAGTTCATGTCAGGATCATGTGTGAAGTTTACATACACAATTATTTTGTGTGTAAACTTCGCAAGTAGTCAGTATAGTGATTAGGCTATGGGCTGGACAGTCTGGGCTACAATTCTGGCAGGGGCTGGGGATTTTTCTGCCAAAAGTCCAGCCAACCCAGCCTTCTGTTCAATGGGTACCAGGGCCTCCTTCCATGGGTGAACAGTGCCTAAAGCACAAGGGTGACCACTCACCTCCATCCAGACAATAAAGGAGGTTAATCTCCATTTAAATGCTGGGGCTTTTTTTGTTGTAAATTTCAATTTCTGGCCTCTTCATATTTGCCATTCTATTTCCTACATTTTTAAGGCTTCAAAATGGAAATAGAATGTAAACTGTTAAGAATGACTCCACCTGCTGTGCTTCAAAGTTTTGAAACAATCCTGTTTTACACAACATAGTTTATGGACCTTTTTAAAATTTGCATATTATATTAATTCCTGAAAGAATTCCATACAGAAATTTGTATGTGAAGGTTTGGAATACTGGGGACATGGAGTGTATAATCTGACAGAAATTTGTTACTTTTTGACGCAAAAGTGTGGAGTGTTAGGCTGCTGAATAATAATCAACAACTAGTGCTGTGAATGGACCTTATTTATCTGTTATGAGAAGGCCCCGCAGTCTCAGCTTTCTTTCACTGCACCATGTGTTGAAAATGATTAGTGTGAAAATTTACTAAACGAAATTGTTTTTATTCTGATAAACATTAATAAAATCCTTTCACAGTACAGTGAAACTCGCTTAAGACATCTCCAGTTAAGAAGTTTTCCCGCCTGTGATGTCAGTGTAAAAAAGAACCAAAATCCTCCCATTTGATTAACTTTATACATTGCCCTTTTAATGTGTCTGTGCTTAAGAAAACTTCCTGCCCAAGAAGAACAAAAGGTTTACAATGAAATGAGTTTTTCACCTATTTAATACATTTCTATATCAACATCTTAAACAATTTCTGTGAGTTTTCATTCTTTCTGTTTCTAAAATACAGCTTTGAAACAATACTGTCAGTTCATATGGGTTAATCGCCAAGCTCATTTCTGCATGAGTTTCACACAGAAGAATGATGCAACCTCATGGCACGTGGTTGTTATATTTTTGCCCATGATGCAGAGACTGCAATCAGTCCATCCCTACTACTCGGACTCTGTCTCTCTTCCATCACAGTAGTTGCTGCATCAGTTATTTTGCTTCTATCCATGCTGCTGTTAATATTATTTAGTGGTGTACATGTCTGCAAAGTCTTTTTGCTCATGTCATTCGAACGTGGCAGCATAGCATTGATGGACAGACCCGGGCAACAATGTGCTGTTGCCATTTGAAATTAATTCGCAGCCATTTGTGTTGTGCATATAATATGTTTGAACGATGTTACTGATGTGATAACTTGAGGTAGACTGACCACGTGACAAACATGGCACCCAATTCCCCTCTTGTTTGCAATCAGCTAAGCTCTCTGTTGATTAGAGACTTTTCCGCAAGCATTCTGATTCCAGCTTTCAGTGACTTCTAGGTGCATGAAAAATGAGAAGTTTTTATGATTGCTATTAGTGTCATTGACATCTTGCCCCATGCATATCTGTTACACTTTCTGTTGCCCATGTTGCAGCAGACTGATTTGCACTGCCCTGTAACGGAGCACATTGCAACTGAAACTGTTTTTTTGCATTTAATTCAGTAATTTGAAGTATTCTGTGCACACAATTGATATATGTATACATTTTTGTGTTCACTTTGCCTTGTGTATGTGTGCAAGTTTTTGTCCTGTAGAGTGATTAATTACTGAACACATCAGTGTGGCTGCTACCACTTACTAAAAAAGACAGTGTTGTGCTAGCAAGTTGTCGTTGTGACCTCTGTTTAACAGCACTTGTTGGATGCATAAAGTATTGAAATCTGTGGATGCACCCCACAAGATGTGGGGCAAATTACATGATGGAGCAGTATGGTTTTTAATCCATAACTTGTTTTGTTTGTTTCATTTCCGTGTTAATAGTAAACTGAATGCTTCAGTGAATTGAGTTTAAAGTTGAAGTACCTTGTCTTTAGATTTTTTCATTGATTTCATAACACACATCGTGGAGCATCAAAAACAGGTGTGAAATGCAGACTACTCTGATTCTCTAAAAAGCTGAGCATAACAAAGCAGTTGGCACTCCAAATGTCCCTTGCAACAAAATCACCAAAAAACTAGGCATTCCTGTGGGATATATTAGGACACAATATTTGGACGGTCAGCCAAAAATGAGAGCGTGTTAAGACTGCTGCAGATTACACAAGTTTAACATATATATGTAGTAAGTTCTTAAAAGAAAAGAGAAGAAAAGAAAAGAAAAGAAAAGAAAAGAAAAGAAAAGAAAAGAAAAGAAAAGAAAAAAGGAAAAGAAAATGAAGAAAAAAGAAAAAAAATTCAATCAAACCCTTTTAAGAGGTTTTACTGCTTAATATGTCTTTTTTTTTTTTCTTTTTTTCCAAAAATGTCTGAAGAGTTTCACTGCATTTTTAAATGTTATTTGTCTTAAATTTTATGATCAGGAACCAGTAGAAAATGACATTAGTGACTACATTCTTCATTTATTTTGAGAATATCTGTGTGGTTCCTGACCCTTCATGTATGTTCAGAAGTACTTTACTATCTCAATACTTTCCTGGGTTTATGACTCTCTTGCAATGAGTTGTTTCTGTACTGAAGACAATGACAGCAGCTGTTGCTGTCCTTGTCTTTCATAGAGAAGTTGCCCACCTTCACAGGCTGCTTACAGGAGCTGGCTCCAAGTAACCCAACTCAAGAAGTGAACTTCCCAGATATAAAATTGCAACCAAACCCAAATACAAATCAAATAAACTGGAAATATAAAAACTTCAGGAACTTCATTTTGTGTGTGTGTGTGTGCGTGCGTGTGCGTGTGTGTGTGTGCGCACACGCGTTCAGGTAGTAAGGACACTTGCTGCGCTTTTGTTTTAAATGGGAATTTGTGTTCGATATGTGCAATTTCGATTTGCATGACATTTTTCAGGAATGCAACCCTAACATAAACCAAGAACTGCCTGTAGTACACAGCAACTAATACTAAAGCTTTCACTGGAATGCTGAGTGAGAAAGAACAGTATTAATCACTACATGATTGGAAGTGACATGTCCCTGATATGTGTCACTTAAAAGGTGACTCATACATTTTTGTGTGGCTGTTTACATACAGAGTTTAATTTATAAGGTATGTTTTACATGACAGGTGATATCAGTTACGGAGTCTGTCTCATGGCTGGAGGACATGACACATGAAACATTCACAGAAGATACATTTACTGACTGGATCAAAGAAGGAAGTAAGAAATTAACAATTGATGACGAAACAAATTTCTGTGATCCTAATTTACTTAGGAATGTGCTTAGTTCTAAGGTAAGGAAAGAATACCAGTATTGTTTGAATATTGAAACACTTTGTATAGCTGTACGTGTTTAATGAAGATTTTATATTACGTGCTTAAATAACATTAGTATATTCAAAGTGATAGTTTTTTATTATGTGTTTTTATGATATTAGGTAATTATGACTGTTTCTATGGTATTGTTGATCTTTCATTATTTGTGTTGATACACTGTAGACATTTGGCATTGATATGCTGATTTATGTTTGGCTTCGTATTGGATTCATTGCCTGCAATTTGGCAGTACAAGAGTCAGTAGTGCAGTATACAGTTCTGTTTACCATTCTTTCATTCTATTATGAATAGCACATTCACTCTTTTGGATTAATGACATCTGAAGTAGGTAAACATTTCAGAAGCCAACAGTTTCAGGTTGCCAGTCATGGAACCTTGAAATATCTTGCCTTAAAGACTAGAAATGGTTTTATGGTATGTTTCTTACTCAACATTTTAATATAAAATATTGTTTTTAAAGATGCTGTGTGCATGTGCATAATATTAATTCATTATCATCTGTGCATCTATTTGTATATGTGTATATATGTGGAGAAGTTCAGGATGTGATATTTATCGTGCTACTGCAGACTGTGTTTGATAAACTGGATCCAGAAGAACTGCGAAAGGCTAGAGCAAGGTCAAATCCATTTGAAACAATTAGAGGTGGATTCTTCCTGAATCGAGCTGCTATGAAAATGGCGAATATGGACAGAGTTTTTGATTTTATGTTCACAAAACCAAAAGATGAACATGATGTAAGTATACTGGTATTCATTCTGTTTGTGGTAAAGGTCATTACTGTGCAGTTTGAAGAATCGTGTGTCAGAATCTCACACACACACACACACACACACACACACACACACAGACACACCTTTTTGAGGAGATCTGCTTATGAGGAGTTTTCTTACTGTGTTCCATTTGATGTACATTGTGTACTGGTGCACACTGAACATGATTTAGTAAACTAGACCACATTGTTTTGGAATATGGCTATCATTGCCTCTGGTTAGACTTGTAGCTGAAGTGTTTTTACAGCTTCTGACGACACAGGCCTTGATTCAGTTCTACATTAGTCCATATGGAATTTGTGATGGATAAAATGGCATTGAGAGAGACTTGTTTCTAAAGCAGTTGGTTTCCGGTCACTAATCATCATTTGTTTATTTAACAAATCCACAGGAATATTAATCACCAGAGACCAGATTTTTTCACCAGAAAATAGCCAGTTTATATGTGATATGTATGTGAGGGTCACTCCATAAACCATAGCAAATTTTCTGGGGGACAAAAAATATGACACTGTAGGAAATGGAGTTTCCACTTTTTTGGTCAAAATAAAATGGCTGTCATAACTACAGAGTGATCCTCATGTGTTTAGACCGCCTCTCCTTTTTCAGTGTTATTCTTGACAATGATCTGCTTTGTCTTCTCTTTTCTATAAAACTAGTAGTAATCCTTGTTTAAGGTGCCAAATCCAGTGTTACACCAGTTTCATGACGAATTATCCCGTAATTTTCTTGGCTGTTGCTGTATTAAATGTTTTCACATGGCTTTTGTGACATGAAGTAAGTTCCATACTGGGGACACACAAATATTAGGCACCACTGTATAAAATGTAGTCACCACAGCAGCCTGGTGCCCGGGATTTTTGCACCCCTGGTTTAGAATATGTTGAAATCAGCTTTATTTTATCTGTTAATGTAATGTTCTAGGATAGTGTTTCCCAACTATTCATCCATGGAGGGACCCCAAAAGTAATTTTTCATATCTTGAAGCATCCCTAGTTACGAAAATAATTACTGGCCAGACAACATAGAGACAGTTGGTAGCACATGGAGTTTCCTTTTATTGCCAATTTATGAACAAAAATTCCCACAATATTTTGATAGGTAGTTGGAATTTTTCACAGTATTTCAAAATGTTTATATATTTATTGTATGATTCCTTGCATAATCCCTAAAGATGTTCTGTGGAACGCTAGTTAGGAAATGCTGCTGTAGTAGAATACAACTTTGAAGTGTTATATTTAAATGTGTATATGTACATAATTTTCAGCGTGAATGAGTTCTGTACCAATTTACTTTTATTTATACATGTGTGATGGAAAAAAACATTACTTATTTTCTTATATGTAACTTTAAATGTTTGTGTCATTCATAATTCCTTCTGCTGAATGCATCTGTTAAGTGTTCATTGTATACTTTTACAATCATGTTATGTTGAGATAGGTTTGTACATATTTACGTTACTTCTACTGCACCCACAGATTCCAGAAATAGTTTTACTTGAAGTGTGGGTCTGCATTATAATACTGGCGTGGAACCTAACCTGTTGCAAAACTGGGGACACACTATTAATTTCTGTCATTAGCCACAGTTTTCATGTGTTGCTGATAAGAAAGCCTATTTTATTTCATATCCCATGGTCATTAACCATTACTCTACATTATTTTGCACAGTGCTTGGAGTAGGTGACAGACAAAACTAGCCAATGCATTTGTCATAAAACTGATCTTTAACCAGAGTTTTACATCTGACCTTACATATGGGTAAAAGAGCTGCTGTCCTGAGCTTGCTTCTCAATCTTACCAACTCTATTCTAGAACTATTTTTCACTATTGATGTGATGTTAAATTATGAAATATGTGTTTCTTTGGAACAGTATAATGTAGTACACCAACAAAGAGCCCTGTATTTCTTCATGTCACATTGCCTACCAGTAGCATAAGTTTCTTTTATCTGTTACTAAAGCATTTCAGTCACACCAGGGAAAGATCCTGCAAAGTACATGCTCAAAAGGTGCCATAAAATTAACTTTGATGTGTAGCCTTGTCATGTTAATTTATAATCACTGCTAGGTTGGTTTGTATGTCTTGGTTAATGTACCAACACTTCATCAGTTGAATGTTATATAGTGTTGGAATGATGGGACACTTATAAGTAATGAATTGGAAAAAATTATGAACTATAGCAGTCATTCCATGTGCTTGCTTTTTGATCTGTGTGGGTACAGATGGAGTAGCAGTTATGTGGTTTTGTGAACAGACATCATAAAAACAGCAAGACACCAGCAACTGCATCATCCTAAATATCCAGATTCAAGACCATATGTCAGCTATTACTAAGTTTTTAAAAAGTTTTATTCTCTCAAACCTTGTACAAATTTCTTATTCATTCTTTTCATTCTAAGAATACTGACATGTATATGGTATAATTTTACTTTGTAATGGGAGTGTAACTGACACCTGTGAGATCTCACAAAGGATGCAATTTTATCTTGTACCACAGCTTCTATTATGTACACACGGGGGTGTGTAGTAGACCGAAACATGTTGTGTTTTTAATGGATAATACACAAATGAATATGTTGAATTTGTGTTGTACTATACGGACATTTTACTGTTCAATTCATAGTAAGTGCACAACAGGATGGCCCTCATTAAAAAGAAGTTGTAACGAGTACCAGTGTATTCATTACAGCCAGGATTGTACGAGCTGGACGGTATACTGCAAATATAACATGACTTTTTTTTTTCCTTTTTTTCTTGGGGGGGGGGGGGGGGGGGGGGGGGGGGGGGGGGGGGGGGGGGGGGGGGGGGGGGGGGGGGGGGGGGGGGGGGGGGGGGGGGGG
>BLKM01000655.1:5719923-5800626 GCA_013340265.1 Coptotermes formosanus
TCCTGCAACTTTCCCAGGCCTTTTTTTTTTTTTTTTTTTTTTTCCCCCCCCCCCCCTCCCCCCCAAAAGAAGAGCATGTAAGGAACACATCATGTGGTATCTCAGTAAGGTCACTGGCTTGAATAAAAGTCTGTGTAGGAGAGCCCATATTCATCCACTAATTGGATTAAATTGCAGTGTTTTTCTCCTCCTACAGTTAAGGTGGTTATGAAAATTATCATAGATCTCACTGTACTGTGTTACAGTTAATTCTTAATATTACAGGCAGAACTGGTAGGTCCCGATGACTTATTATACTTTGCAGACGTATGTGCTGGCCCAGGTGGTTTCTCAGAGTATGTCCTGTGGCGCCGGTCGTGGAAGGCAAAAGGCTTTGGTTTCACCTTGAAAAATGAGAATGATTTCCGCCTACAAGATTTCTATGCTGGTCCGTGTGAAAGCTTTGAGCCCCACTATGGTCAGTACAAAACCTTGGAGATTTTTAATTAGCCTTTGCAGTACTGTGTAATTTGAATTAAATTTCTTGTCTGGTATCTACATTTTCTGTAGCTGTGCGTCATTGTTGTATGTGGACATATCTTTAATGTGTGCTGTAGGTGAAACACAAATTACAAGAACTTCCTACTTTCTGGCTGGTTATGTGAGCATAACTCCATAAGTCATTGTAACTTTTTTTATGGCAGGGGTGGGGAGGTGCCAAAAATGTGACATAGCATTTTCTCTTATATAGTTGACATTTTACAGTCCCTTTTGCAGCCTCCTGTAAGTAGTAAGAGTACATAGTTCCTGTTTAGATTGTGTCCAGTTACACATTTTCACTTGCACTGAATAAATTCACAGTTGCTTTAATCACTGTTTCTTTTACCAGTGTGTCTTGCAAAGCAGCCCGTGTGGCATTATTTTCAAACACATTCAGTTGAAATTCCTAATGAGAGTACACTTGTCATGCTAATACAGAGTGAAAATTTGAAGTTTCAAGGCAACATGTAAGGTAGATTTTTTCAAATTCTAGACTTAATATTTGTGTGTGTGTGGTTGGGTTGGTGGATGTGTGGGCGTGTGTCTTGCACAAGCTTGTGTACATGTATACACAATGTGAAGGGAAAGTGGGAAAGAAGATTGTGGGTCCATGGAGCATTGCTATGTGCCATGGTTCCTCATCTAAGGAAATATCTGCTGTTTTATAAATGTCAGATTCAAAACAGTAAAATCAGCCCATGATATTAGTAATACAGTAAAACCCTGTTAAGACATTTTTGAAAATTCCAAGAAAATTTTGCTTCTTAAGCAGGAAATGTCTTAGAAGGGTAAGACTGAAAAATTATATTTTTAAAACTTTTTTGTGAACGTTTTACATATGTATGCTGAATTGTATAATTTGCAGCTGTCTTAACACATTCTCACCTGAGTATGGAACTATTTTGTCTCTGGCCTTGCATTCACAGTTTTATTTACTCTTTTAACTATACTGTCACTGACTTTTCATTCACAAGTTCACATTTCATTTCATATGTTTACTTTTCCTTGAAAAATTTGTAAAACATGTGTTATCCCCCCTCCCCCCCCCCCCCCCAAACAGTTGCCGTATACATCTTCAGATTCCATAGGTTCCCTATTAGGTAAACCATAAGGGGGTTGTCAGTAATTCCAGTCTCTTTCACTAATTGTGCAGTGTCTTGAATTTGTTTTCTGGAATTGCTGATGTAACTTACCTGCACACAGTCACCACAAATGTTTCACAATCACGCTACACCACAATGCATTTATATTACCACCGATAAATTACATTTAAACAAGTTGTTGTGTGTGAGCACCCACACATCTGGTGTCAGATTGCTGTCCCGCCAGCGGGGTCGCTTCCACCTCCACATAGCTTACGCACTTCATGGTAGAACTCTGCGCAAGCAAGGTGGAACCCTGGGTGGCGTCGGCTAGCACACCTAAGCTTATTCAAATGTTATTGGCTGCCTGAATTCCCTCCTAGTTCCCAGGCAGTTGAGGCTTCCACATGCCAGCATTGCCAAATGCAGGCTCATTTAGGTCACAAAACAGCTAGGATAGGCATTTGGTCCCCGAATACAATCTTTTGTTCATTGTGACGGAGACCAAGTAGTGGGGACCGACTGACTGCAGTCTCTGCATCGTGGGAGAAATACAACACCCCCACGCCATGAGGTTGCATCATTCTGCTGCGTGAAACTGAGGAAATGATCTTGGAGATTAACCTATATGAACTGACTGCACCATTTGAATGTTGTATTTTGGAAACAGAACAAATGGAAACTTGGGGAAATTGTTTAAGATTTTGATACAGAAAATGTAGTAAGTGGGTAAAAAAAATTGTTCTGTCATCAAATTTGTTACTTCTCAGGCGGGAAATTTTCTTATGTGGGGATGTATTAAAAGTGCAATGTGTAATGTTAATCAAATGGGAGAATTTTGGTGCTTTTTTATCCTGACTTCTTAGGTGGGAAAACATCTTAACCAGGGATGTTTTAAATGAGTTCTACTATAATCTCATCCTACATATGCACACAAGAACTGTGTCATCAATTAACCTAATGGTCATTCATGCCTATGCTTTTATGTGTGTGTGTTCATAACTTTTGCAGTAAATATTCATGTATTTACAAGGTGTTATTTTACTGGCCATGGTTGTCAGCATATTTTTATTCCCCTGTTTTTCACTCAATTTGAAACATGAATGTTCTGTGTACTACATATGCTCTAATCTCTTAAATGGCTGGAAGCAGATTTTCCTGAAGGGGGTTTTTGTTGTTTTCCTAGTTTCTTCTAACTTCATATTGGCCACAACTGCTCCAAGTCGTCCTCTGTTTATTTTTGATGATCGTATTCAAATCTCATTCACTTCTACCATAGTTACTTACATCTACATTTTTAATTTTAGATAAAATTAAGGGGGAAAGTATGTGGACTACATGCATAAGTATTGTGACCTCTTTTTTGCAGAATGTAAGACATTTAACTTTGTTTCTAAAATTTCCATATTACTTGCAGGCTGTAATGGAGTGGATGGAGATGGAGATGTCTGCAATCCTAATAACATATCTGCATTCTCAAAATATGTACTCGATCACACTCACAACATAGGTGTACATTTTATGATGGCTGATGGTGTAAGTAGAGTATAGTATGTATATTAATCTGCAGTAAACATCATATATCTAAAAATGACTAAACCACTTGGCTGTTTATTACATGAATTCATGTATGTAACGTTAGAATTACAGTGAAACTCACTTAAAATATCTCCAGTTAAGAAGTATCCCTGAAAAAAGATGCCAGGATTATGTAGTATCAAAATTTTTCCATATCATTATGATACATGTTGCTCATTTATGTTTCCCACATCAGAAAATTTCTTGCCTAAGGAGCATGAGTAGTGTATGACACAACCAATTTTCTACCTGTTAGTACATTTTCTGTATCAGAATCTTAAACTATTTCTCTGAGTGTCTGTTTCTTCAGTCTGTTTCCAATATAGAGTTTTGAAGTGATGCTGTCAGTTTGTGTAGGTTAAACTCCAAAGTCATTTCTGCATGGGCATTTCACACAGCTGCATGACGCAACCTCAGGTTGCTAGGGTTTAATGGAGTGCATTGTGACTGCAACTGTTTCATGCTGTCATTTCAGTAATTTGAAATATTCTGTGCACAAAATCTAAATCACTTCACATTGTACAAGCGCCACTTTAGAAGTTATGTGTGTGATTTTATTGTAACAACAAAATACAAGATAACAACACTGTTGATATTTGTGCATGTTTACAAGAAGGAATATCTGAAAGCTAAAATTAGTGAACTTGAAACAAACAGTAAGAACAAGAATATCAGAGACTTGTATGGTGGTATCAGTGAGTTTAAGAGGAGATACCAACCTAGAACTAATGTAGTAAAGGATGAGAAGGGTGACCTGGTTGCAGACTCCCACAGTATTTTGGCTAGGTGGAGGAATCATTTCTCCCAGCTGTTGACTATACATGGGGTTAATGATGTTAGGCAGACTGAAGTACATATGGCAAAGTCACTAGTGCCTTAGCCCAGTGCCTTTGAGATTGAGATGGCTATTGAAAAGCTAAAAAGACACAAATCACGAGGGATTTATCAGATTCCAGCAGAATTGATTAAAGCAAGGGTAGGATAATTCGGTCTGAGATCCATAAACTTATTTCTATTTGGAATAAGGAGGAATTGCCTGTGGAATGGAGGGAGTCAGTCATTGTGCCTATTTATAAAAAGGGTGATACAACAGATTGTAGTAACTATTGAGGCATATCACTTTTGTCAAATACGTACAAAATTCTCTCCAACATTCTTTTGTCAAGGTTAACTCCATATGCAGAGGAAATTATTGGGGATCATCAGTATGGATTTCGACGTAACAGGTCAACTACTGATCATATATTCAGCAGTCATCGAATACTTGAGAAGAAATGGGAATACAATGAGGCAGTGCAGCAGCTATGTATAGACTTTAAGAAAGCCTATGATTCAGTTAGGAGGGAGGCCTTGTATAATATTCTCATTGAGTTTTGTATCCCCATGAAACTATATATGTTAACTGTGTTAATATATTGGGCAGAAGCGTACATAGTATAAAGAAAAACGCAGAACATTTAGTGATTGGTAGTAAGGAGATTGGTCTAGAATTAAACGCTGAGAAAACTAAGTACGTGGTCATGTCTTGAAATCAGAATGCAGGACACAATCACAACATAAAGATACATAATAAATCCTTTGAAAGGGTGGAAGAATTCAAATATTTGGGAGCAACCCTAACAAATCAAAACTCCATTCATGAAGAACTTAAGAGCAGATTGAAGTCAGGGAATGCTTGCTATCATTCGGTGCAGAATCTTTTGTCTTCCAGGTTGCTATCCAAAAACACAAAGATTAGGATATACAGAACCATAATTCTACCTGTTGTTTTGTATGGGTGTGAAACTTGGTCTTTCACACTGAGGGAGGAACAAAGACTGAGGGTGTTCGACAATAGGGTAGAGGAGGATATTTGGGCCTAAGAGGGATGAGGTGACAGGGGATTGGAGAAGACTACATAACCAGGAACTTAATGACCTGTACTCATCACCAAATATTATTCAGGTAATCAAATTGAGAAGAATGAGATGGGTGTGGCATGTAGCACATATGGGGGAAAAGAGAGGTGCATACAGGATTTTGGTGGGGAGACCTGAGGGGAGGCGACCACTTGGGAGACCCAGGCATAGATGAGAGGATAATATTAAAATGGATCTTCAGGAGGTGGGATGGGGGACATGGACTGGATTGAGCTGGCTCAGGATAGTGACAGGTGGCGTGCTCTTGTGAATGCGGCAATGAACCTCCGGGTTCCATAAAATGCGGGGAATTTCTTGACTGGCTGAGAAACTGTTAGCTTGTCAAGAAGGCCTCTGCTCCATGAAGTTAGTTAGTTTACACATATGTCCTTTGCTCAGTATCATCACCAGCACTGTCCACACACTTTTCCCATATACATGGTAAATCATCAGTTGCAGCTCTGTATTCATCCTTACTCAGATGATGTAAAGAGTCAGTGACTGCAGTGTTGATATCAACTTCCAAATCAGATTGTTTTCCCTGAAGATGTTCTTTCACACATGCGACAACCAGTGATCACACAGGACGAGATCTGTAAACGAAGGATGTGCCAACAGCTCCTGGCCGTGACATTGCACCAGATTTTGCACGTCACAATGGTGGTGAGGTGTTACATTGTTCTGGAGAAAAATGACACCACACTGCAGCAGTTCGGTTGTTTACGGAGAAGAACTGGCCTCACCTTATCCTGCAAGAGTGAGTAATAATATCAGCCATTGACTGTGGTACCAACTTGCACAGGCTGGTCAAGCGCAAGTCCATTTTGGCTGAAGAACGTGACACATATGACTTTCAGACCACCCTGACTGCGCTGCACAGTTTTCTTCCTTGGTGACTTTGGAGTGCGTCATTTAGCATTCTGTCATTTCTACTGAAGGTCAAATTAGTGCATCCATGACCTGTCAGCTGTAAAAATGTGACCAAGGAATGCATTGTCTTCAGAGAAATGCGTTGCCTTTATTTCTCCAGTGCTGCAGGTGGGTGACAGTGAGAAGAACATGCCTGGCTCTATGGTCATCGTTGAGCAAGCGTGGAATTTACTTTACACGAGCTTTTAATGTCCCCAAGCGATTGGTGAGGATACAGTAAACACTTGCTGGAGAGATTCAGACTTCTGTAGTAATTGCTGTGCATGATATACTGCGCATACATTCGAGGACAGATTTTCCTTGTTTCAAGTGGCATTCATCCATTGCCATTATTAGGGCTCCACTGCCAGAGGCACCATCTTTCTCTTTCCGGCCATTCTTACTGGCATCCACCCATAGGCAGACAGTTTCATGTGAAGGGGTGTGAGTCCCTAAACCTTCCTTCAATGACTTGTAACACTCTAGCACACTTTTATCCACCAAAACATGATATTTTATTAATGTTTTCACGTCTGTCTGCAAGAAACTGCCTTGTAATCATTTCGTGATCTGTAGCTAAACCGCAGCTGGTGACAAAAGGACAGTGCATGTTTGCGACAGCAGCAATAGCGCCACTAATGCCCCACACGTGATTTTAAGGTCAGTCAGACGAAGCACTGCACAATGCTGCCTCCATACACAAAACTTCTGCAGTGACCTGTGTATGTATGCAGGTTTTTCTCCTGTAGAGCAATTAATTACTGGACACACAATTAACATGGCTACTACTACTCATCCAAAATGTTGGTGTTCTAGCAAGATGTTGTTGTGATCTGCGTTTAACATTGATTGATGGATACATAAAACATCAAAATCTGTGGATGCATCCATGTATGGTGTGGGGAAAATTACATGATGGAGTAGTGTGCTCTTTAATATGGAACTTGTTACAATTGTTTCATTTCAGTGCTACTAGTGAACCGAGTTCTTCAGTGAATTGAGTTTCAAGTTGAATTAAATTTGTCATTAAATTTTTCATTGATAATATAAAACACCTCTCTGCACATTGCCACATCAAGAACAGGTATAAAAAGCTAGCCACTCTCAGTATCTGAAAAGCTGAACATAATAAACGACGTGGTGTTCCAAACGTCCCTCAAACCAAAATCACTCCATAGCTGGGCATTCCTGTGAGAAAGTTTACTGACAGACTACTTGATCAGTTACATGTGGGAATGTGTTAAGACTTTCACTTACCTAAGGTTGCTGCAAATTACTCATATTCAGTATACATGTGTAACAGGTTCTTAAGAAATAAAAAGGAATACAACCTTCCAGTCCTGCTTCGTAAGTATAATTTGTTGAATTTTTTCACAAACATCATAAGAGAGCTACTTATTATTAATTAAAAAAAGTCATTAGAGAGTTTCACTGTACGTTGATAGTGTGGTTAGAATTGGAAGTTCGATGTATTGCAATTATGATGATACTTCTGTTTTTGAATGCTGAAGGCAGCTTGTTAGCACTAAGTGCACATAGATAAATATAAATAAGTTTATTACCAAAAAATTGCACTTGCCGATGACTACAGAATGACTGCTACACATTTTGGCTATTACTTATAGCCCTCTTCAGCAAGCACCGATATATACTAAAAGACATGTACAGCATTAGCTCCCTGAAGGTGGCTGTAAGTAATAGCTGAAACATATAGACGTGGTTCTCTATTCATGGACAATTGCAGTTTCTTGGTAATAAACTTATTTATATATGTATAAATTGCACTGCTAATGCCTTATATGTCTTCTAGTATATTGGTGCTGTCAGAAAGTGACTAAAAATAACAGCTGAAACATATAGGAGTTGTTCCCTATTCATGGACGAGTGCAGTTTGTTGGTAATAAACTTATGTATGTAAATTGCATGGAAGATGTACAGTATCAAGTGGACACAGGTTTTCATGTATTCATGGGGCTTGTTGCTCAAGTGATAGTCTTTGGGCTTTTACACTGTGTGACAGTATGTTTCTTCCGATGTTTCAGGGGAACATTCTGCTTCTGTCTTCAGGGTGACTGTATGTGGTTCAAGTGTATGAAAAAGTGATTGGGAGGGAAAAATGTGATTGTATAGGAAGGTTGCAAATATCAGTTCAGTCACCCTGATGATGGAGGCAGGGTGTTTCTCTGATATGTTGTAACAAACATATTCTATACAGTGTAAAAACCTACATAGGTCAGTGATTTTATTCAGTAAGATATCACACCAACATAGCCACAGTAGCCTACATTGAGCTATGCCTCCCCTCGCTGAGTGCCTTTGTGTTCAAAGAAGATCCATCAAAGGAGAACATTAGCACTTCTTGATTGAACCAGAAGTTGGGCTTAAATAGTGACTGGGACTCAGCATGTGGGTGTACCATTTAACAGAAAATTATTTATCAGTTTGTTATTCACATTGAACTCTTCCATTCTGTATTTAATGTGTGGAACTTTGTCATCATTTCTCTAAACAAACTGCACATGATAATGACTATAATATTTTTCACAGGGCTTCTCAGTAGCTGGAAATGAAAACATCCAGGAGATATTGTCAAAACAGCTGTACCTGTGCCAGTTCCTGGTAGCCTTGTTAATTGTAAGGAAAGGTAAGTATATGTTTAGTATTTCCAGTAACTTTCTTCTGCATGCATTTCATTTGTAGTTGTAAGGCTCTAACAAGCATGTCAGTGGAATTACCATCGTATTGAAAAGTGATGGAAAAATTACAAACAAAATGCACATTAAGTGTTATTTCTCTATTTTATGCTAACCCACTCCTACATGTTTCAGCCATTCTGGGCCATCATCAGGGAGATTCTCAAGTGGTACACTATATCACTGCTGTAGATGGTTGTGCAGTTGTAGCTGGTTTTTTAGTTGTCCATACTGCAACTAACATGGAAACATAGACAAAAATATATAAAAAATATGAAAATATATAAAAACATATAAAAAAGTGAAAATGAACTTAAGTATGCCGGCTATGGTTAGATGACAGTAGTTACACAGGTCTATACATACCTGGTAACTTTTGTGTGTGTGTGTGTGTGTGTGTGTGTGTGCGCGCGCGCGCGCGCGCGCGTGCGTGCGTGTGCATGTGTGAGAGAGAGTTAGTTCGTTCGTTCGTTCGTTCGTTCGTTCGTTCGTTCGTTCGTTCGTTCGTTCGTTCTTGGCTGGTTGAAGTCTGACTACATGTGTGGGTTGGTGCAGGTCAAAGTATTGGCATGGGATGGAGCGTGAGGATCCAAGGCCATTTTCAGTTTTAGTGGGGGGTTTGTGTGCACACACATGTACACAAGTTACAAGGTACATACAGACCTGCGGAACGACTGTCATCTGACCATAGCTGGCATACTTAAGTTCACTTTCACATTTTTATGTTTCTATATATATTTTTGTCTGTGTTTCCATATTACTTGCAGTATGGACAACTAAAAAACCAGCTACAATAAGACAACCATCTACCTCTGTGATATAGTGGACTACTAGAGAATCTCCCTGAGGATGGCCCAGAAGTGCTGAAACATGTTGGAGTGGATTAATGTAAAATAGAGAACTAAAACGTAATGTCCATTTTGTTGGTAATTTTTCCATTGTTTTTGTGATTAATGCACGGAGATGAAACCCATTTCCATTGTATTGATGTTGGAGAAAATACTGGCACACAGGAATCGTAAGTGGAGACACTAAAGGTAACAGCAGCCTTGCTACCTGTTCGTGTTTATTGGCTAGCCACTAACTGGGGAGACTTTTGATGGTTCCTTTCAAGATAATCTGTGATGATGAGATGATAGTGACAATGAAAGTAATGCATCATCATTATCTACGTCTAAAAAACATTCTTCAGTGAGATTTTAAGATCTTGTAGTGGTGCTGCTGAAGATTCAGATCTTCTGGGATGTTACACCATATCAGTTGATAAATAGTTACTGAGGTAACAAAGGATTATAGTGCCTTCGTCTTCAGGATCAAGCAATCCAAGAAAAGTGACTCTTACTCTGACTGGACTACTTAATCCTGAAAATAAAGGCACTAAAATCATTTGCAACATCAGTAACTACACTAAAACCCCAATTTTATGTTCCTATATTTTGTGCTTTTTGTGATTTTATGTACCTTTTTAATGTCCTGGTCAGATGTCTGTAAGAGCAGTGATTCCCAGATTTTACACTCCCCCCCCCCAGAGTTTATGTGACTATTGGGTGCAGTGGTCTATTAGTTATCACCATGAAATGGAAGGTAAATATAGATATTAGCCTAGCTGTTGTGTTTTAAACTATACACAGCAGTTAAGATAGCTAATAAATCCTTTGAAATGGAAGAAAATTTCGGATATTTGGGAATGACACTAACAAATCATGATTGCATGCTTGAATAAAAGAAGAGCAGTTTAAATTCAGGGCACACTTGCAACCATTTGGTCCAGAATCTTTTGCCTTCGCATGTTCTAAGAGTATAAAGATTGAAATATGCGTAACTGCACTTTTGCCTGTTCTTTTATGTGGGCATGATACTTCTCTCACATTAAAGGAAGAACATGGGCTGAGCATATTTGAGAGTAGGGTGATGAGGATATTTGGAGCTAAGAAAAGAAGTAACAGGAGGATGGAGAAGAATGCGTAATGAGGAGATGCGTGGTTTATACTCCTCACCAGGTATTATTTGGGTGTTCATGTTTGAGTATTTGATGAATGGGGTATGTGGTATGTATGGGGGAGAAGAGAAATGCGTACGAGGCTTTGGTAGGGACACATGAAGAAGAAACGAGGCCAATTGGAAGGCATATAAGGGAGGATACTATTAAAATACATCTTAAGTGATAAGGTGGGAGGATGTGGGCTGGATTAGTTTGACTCATGATAGAGACAAGTGGTACCTGTTGTTGACATGGTAATGAATATTTCATATCCATAAAATATATGAAATTTCTTGACTAGTTGTGGAACTGTTAGCTTTTTCAAGAAGGGGTTGCTGCATGGAGTTAGGTACTTCTTAGTCAGTCGGTCGGTCGGTCGGTAGCAAGGAAGGAAGGTAGGTAGGTGGGTGGGTGGGGGCTCGGTTGATCAGTCTGTTGGTTTTGATATAAATTGGTCGTTCAAATTGTTTGATGATGTAAGTGAAAACAGAAACAACTCACCAGTTTACAAACAAAAACCTTAATATTGCCACTCAAAAGTGCTGCTCAAGAGGGGATGTAAGGCATGTGCAGTTTTCTGTTTTGTCTTTTGTTACCACTCTTAATCAAGTATTGTCAAATCTTTGTTGCAGGTGATAACTTTGTTTGCAAACTGATTGATCTGTTCACAACATTCATTGTTGAATTGTTGTACCTAATGTACGAATATTTGTTGCAGGTGGTAATTTTGTGTGCAAACTCTTTGACCTGTTCACGCCATTCAGCGTTGGATTAGTGTACCTCATGTATAAATCCTTTCAGAAGATTAGTATACACAAGCCTAATACAAGCCGCCCAGCCAATTCTGAAAGGTAATTAACCATTCTTAAAGCAGCTGTACAAAAAAATTAAGGTTTAACTTTTTATTGACTGAATAATTCATCCTGCATTGTAGACCTTCACCTGCATTTCTGACTCAGCAATATATACATTCGTTGCTTTCCACAGTGGGAATGATTCTTGTCTTTATAAATAACTCATTGGAGCAGAATCCTTTTTGAAAATCTAATAGTTCCTCAACTGGTCAATAAATTCTGCACATTTTATGGGATTCAAAGGTCCATGTCACTGCAGTCACAAAGGCCTGCCACCTGTCCTTATCCTGGGCCACATGAAACCAGTCCACCCCCTGCCCAATCCTATTTTTTGAAGATCTGTTCTAATATTGTCCTCCCAGGAGCAATCAGAACACGTCTCGTTACTTATGTTCTCCAATCGCCCTTTACCTTGTTCTTCTTAAGCCCCGATACCTTCCTCAGCACCCTGTTCAGAAACACCCTCAGTCTATTTTCTTTTGTCACTGTGACAGACCAAGTTACGCGCCTATATGGTGATTTGTCATTATAGTTTTCTTAAGTATCAGTTCCTTTTACTTGATCATCCTCCCATCTTATTTATTGCTAAACAACATCAGTATTTTATGGGATGTCACTAAATAGTCTGTGAACTAGACTCTAGTCCCTTCAGCAAGGTTCCACTGTAGGGTGAATTTACCCCAGTGCTCATACGATCAAGACATTCTAGGAGCACTGGGGGAAAATTCCATGCATTCTAGATCTTGGAACTGTGTGGAAGTGGTTGGCCAGGTTCCTGCTTTGGCCCATATATCTCCTGAGGAAAGGGACCGTACTATCCTTTGCCTTGGAGGCTGGGCGGGCCCTAAAGTCATTGTGGATATGGTTGCAAAGAGAAATATGTTTGCTTCAGCCAGGAATTGAACCCTGGTTTCTATCCTACAGCCAGTCACTTTACAGACAGCAGTCTGGTTTGCAATAAGGATTTTTAATAGAACCCACAATTGCTTTCTTCTAAATCCTACTTCCTTCAAGTAATCCTCAACAGTTGATGTGCTGTCATTGTGGCTATACCAGGCAACTGATCAGTCAGGCTGTTGCTTTGTGTGTGGTGAAAACATGTATTTGTTCCTGCCATAAGAAGTGTCAAATTATTGGATAATGCTATATAAATTTGATATGTGCGTGCATAGTACAGAGAGGTAGATTTATTGTGTCCTCAAGCATAGGAGAACAGGAACTCAGCATGCATGAACATGTCCAATACTACAGTGCTGTTGCTGACAACTGAGCAGCTGGAATGGGCACCAATTTGTTAGTGATCACTTATTACACATGGACCACAGATGGACTTGTCACACTTGCAAAATATATTTATTTGAATAAGAAGTGTTCATGGAAAAAATGTCATGGGAAGTTTTGTAAAAAAAAAAATCCTGCACCTACAGTGTTATGTAGAAATAGAGTATACAGAATAGTGGAAAAATTTTGAACAACAGATTCAGTGGTGGACAAAAATAAAATGCAAAAACTTACGTTTGCCTTGGATGAGGCATGGTTGACATTAAGTAGGAATGTAAGCAGCCAGTGTAACAGGTGATGGTGTTATAAAAGCCCTGTACAGTTTATAAAATTCCTTTATCTGACTACAAAGTCAGAGTATATTGTGCAGTGAGTGCACACAAAATCATAGGACCTGCGTTTCTTGAAGAAATGAATTGAGACCGTAGTATTAAATTAATTCTGAACCATTATTCACGGAATTAACAGAAGAAGAGAAAGCATAGGACAATCCACTTTCTTTGCAAGAAATGGACAGTTTTTTTTGAAGAGAAATTATTAATATTGCAAGACAGGAGCATCATCATGTGGCAAGAAATATTTTCAGAAGGTGCAGGGTCTGTTTAGAAGCTAGAGGTTGGCACTTCGAGACTCTTTGATGAAATAAGGTAAGTCAAATTGGAGGGGGTAAGCAGACTTCATGTTCCTGGAAAATGCAAGGTTTGTATGCATTGCTGCCGTGTACTGGGACACAATAAAAAATACCCCTGTAGTAGCCATATATGAGGTTTGAATGTCTCATGGCTGAACATGTATAAATATATGAGGATTATGTAAAAGATTAATTCAAAACTAATTACATGCGCATCACACTGAGCACAGTATGTACTTTTGGTGGTAATACATTAGCCATGTGTGGTACTTCTGTGAAGTGGATTGAATGGAATTGTTCATTATATCTTGTACCATTATACAAAAATGTCTGCTGTTGTAGACATGCAGTGTCGATATGCAGCGTGTGCTTCAGTAGGTTTCTGCATATGACAGACGTTTCCCCCATGCAGTTTCATCAATAACTCGTTGGAGTTCATGGAGAGAGTATTCTAAGTCAGTAACTGTAGAAAGTGTGCTGCAAAGTTTTGGGACACAAGGCACAGCCCAAGTGTGGGAAGTGTAATACCTGGAAATGCAACAGCTAGTTAAAACATTGAACAGATCAGTAGTGTTGTTTTGTAAGAAAGATGAGGTTAAACATGAAGGCAAAGTTGTCCCTGTCTGCACCGTGGCGCATAGAAGAAAGTAGATGTATGGCTCTGCTAATTCTTAATCATCACAATAGATGGAGTTGAGTGGTCAACTTTATGTCCAGGGAAAGTATTCGTTGACTAGGAGGGACATTTTTATCTCTCACTTTGCTAATTTCTACCATTGTCCATTACTTGTTGGGGTAGTCTCATTCCTACAGGTATTTCGTTGAATATTTTGATGAATTTCTCATCTGTCCTGCGCTTATTGCATGCTTCACCCATCTCCTATTCCTTGATTTGATCACAACAACTAGTAGTAGTAGTAGTAGTAGTAGTAGTAGTAGTAGTAGTAATGAGCAAAAATTTCAGGTTATGAATGTCATTCTTATTTAATTTTATCCAGCCTCCTGTTAGGTCTCCATCCCACTCTCAAGTCAAAGTATTGTGCACAGCACTTTATAACACACCTTAAATTTCTGTTCTTCCTGCGCACCCATGAAAGACTGTGCTAAATACAATAAATCTCGATTTTAAGTTTTTGTGGAGACCACCTAACTAGTAAAAAATTCAGGAAAATGTTAAATCTGGGAAGCATTGGTCTTGTGGGCATTTCGCTGAGACCACATAAAAAGTGTGTAAAATTTGGAAAATGTGAAATGCAGGAATTATCTAAGGGGTTTTACTGTATATAGTTTTTGAGGTGAATTGAGTTTGAAATGTTTTACAGTTGAGTGATGGAAGACTAAGCTGCTACTATAGTCCATTTCTTGGTGTACATAGTGACATCTTTTCACTTGCATAGTTCACAAATTGTGAAAGATGAGTTGTGAAAGATGGGGAAAAGTCATCTTTACCTCCTGCAGAGGAAAATGTGTGTGAAAACCCATGATAATTGATCCTTGGGTCAAGATTTAAATCCAGGGCTACTCTTATACACAGTATGCATGCCAGCTACTATGCTGTAATAGTGAAAATTGAAATTACGTGTTGATGTACTGCAGGTACATCATTTGCCACTGGAAACGAGAAGACTGTAAACATATTGCTGACTACTTGTATCATGTTAATGAGAAGCTGTGGAAATTTGGCTCAACATCAAAGAAGGATATTCTGGAGGTGGTTCCCATGGAAGTTCTCACCTCAGATCATAATTTCTGTAACTACGTAGTATGCTCAAATAACAGGTAAGCAGGACATTATTCATTCCTTATTCATATTTTTATATGTCTGGCTTTGTAATTCAAAGCAGGATGCACGTTTCTTCTTCTTTCAGTTCAGTCAGACTAACATTTTCAGGTTGCTGTTTTGTAAGTTCGGTTTCAATACTGTTTCACTGTCTATGCCTAGATTTGGCAGTTGATTTGCTGTAAGGTATTTGAAAAAAAATTTCGTATGCACTTTTTCCATAATGTACAAGTCCTTCTCTAAAAGTATTTGGGCTGCGTTAGTAATGACATGTGTATATCTTTGTTACTGGTTGTAGTCCCTGTAACTGTCCGCCTCTACTACAGACTTGCAGTTACAGGAGCCGAATACTCATTGGGAACATGGATCCCTCCCAGGGATTATACTGGGGGATCGAAACCACTTCAGTGATCGCTGTCATACTTGGTATGCACAGTTCGTGCTTTATTCTACGTACATTACAAGATTCTTATATTTTGAGCACACAGCAACTTCTCTCCGCTACACTCTTATATCACCACCCTCACAGTCACTACTGTTGCGACCACCTCAAGCTTGTTTTTAAACAGTTCATACATGCACACAAAAAAAAACTCGGGTGTTCTGTTTCCTGTGTTAGGCGTTGCAACAGAATGAGTGAAGACACGCTGGTCACAGAACCGACCACACCACAGCAGAGGCAACTGCCACACTGCAATAAACCAACTACAACAATAGGGCATGAAATACTGCCCACAACTCACATTTGAAGCCAATCCTGCAACAGTTTGTGAAGCAGCTGGTTACATCCCCTTCTGAGTTTACACAATGAATCCAGCATTTCTGGTATTGCTGGAAACACAACAGAAATTGATTTTTTGGGCTCACAAGTAGGTTGGCCAGCAATGGTTCCTGAATATATGGGATGTTCTGGAAATTGATGCCTTCATAGTTGTAATTTTGTTCTTGGATACAAAAAGAAATTGCAAGGGGCCTGAACTGATCATTTTTGACTTCATCCAGCAGTTCCTGGCAAGCAGACATGCATCACTGCTTTTGCTTGTGGGTTAGCAACCAAGACGCAGACTTCATGGAGATTCACTGAGTGTTCAAGTCCTCCTATTGAATTCACTGGCATGTTCCATACAAGAGGCATGACCTGCAAGTGGTCTCTGAACTGGTACTTCATTTGTCTTCACTGAAAAGTTTGTGAACTTTCTCCATGTTTTATCTGTGTGACCTATCAGGAGACAACCTGAATGCTCACAGTCTTAAACTGAAATGGAAGTGAGAAAACCACCAAAAAGTCTGTGTTCTTCAGGTGCACCTTCGTACATGCTACATGTTGGCCGTCTCCAAATCTGCTCTTGGCGTCCTACTTTAAATGGCTCACTGGATGGCCTGGTAACCATGCGTATATGAACATAGCACTAGGACTCCTAGAAAAAGGCCAGTTATTCAGAGTCATGGGTACCAGTTTGTTCTAGCCCAAGGAACAGGCTTAGGAATTAGGACAGGTTTTAGTTACTCTATCAGTAGTGTGCGTTATTAATGTAGCAATAAATGTAATATGTTGTAGGTATTTCAATTTATGTCACATCATTTTTCACAGCCTTGGAGAACGGCAAGTTGTAAACCTGGTTAAGATAGCAGCATTCTGTCGAGACACTAATCTAATAGAGTCGCAACAAGCAGAGATGAAGCGTCAATGTCTGAGTTACTGGGAAGTGCCTGACAGGGTACGAACTGCCCCACCCAGAGTCGCACCTGAAACAAAGTGCGATGACATCCTCAAGAAAACCAAAGCTGGGCCGTCAGGTGGGAGAGAACTGTCTCCGTTGAGCATTACATGCCAGTCTCTGGAGACTTTGACTTGCAAAAATTGCTAAGAAATTTCTTTGTTTTGTTATGAGACTGAATCTTGGCAGGCAATTATAGAGTAAATTCAGCTTAAAAAGATTTTGTTTACTAATGATTTCTTTGTCATTGTTGCTGGTTGTAATGGAAATAGCATTTATAACTCTGAGGTGTATTCTAATCAGTTTTGGCAAATTTGCACCTTTCTGACTACACCATATTGCCCTTTCTGTAAGGTATTTTTATATACATGGCATTCAGGAATTGGCTCCAGTTTTTTTTGTAAGTCATGTTTTGGAGATTAGTGGCAGCAGGTAGTGTTGAGCCCTACACCTCTTCTATGTGAAACTTCCTACTCACTCACCATTGCTACTAATGTGAATAATAAAAAATATTTGTCACTGTATTGACAACCAGTCACCTGAAGACTGAAGTAGGTCTGGATCTTTAAATGTCTTGCCTCTATATAAGAGAAAGTGTCTTTGTGTCTGTCTGTCTGTGGCACCCGTAACACATCATAAAATAAAGATTGAAGCTTGAAATTTTGATGTAGTTTTAAGATGATTGTGGAATTTGCCATGCTAGATATTGTAAAAACTGGGTTAACCCTGCTTCACTCATCCTTGCAGCATCATATGTTGCCCATAACATCACCCAAGCTGTGTCTTAGGAACTTTTCAAATTTATGTCATAAATATTTAATGAAAATGTGATTTCAGAGTATCCCTCTAGGGCTGTAATATCTTTTTCTTTATCTCCTCCTCTTTATCTGCTCCTCCTTTTTCTTTATAATAAGAGAAGGTGTCTGACAGCCCTGACACATCAGAGAATAATCCGTAGTTTTAGAATGATAATGAAATGTGCCATGCCAAATCCGATCAGAATCAGTTCATGGGAATGGGACCAGGCCACAATGTTTCTTTCCCATGGAGTGATGGGTTAGAATTTAAATTAAGCAAAACAAGTCAGGATATCCCCGATTTGAAAGTTTCACTCTAGTGAATAAAACCACATTGAAACAGGTCTTTTACCATCAGCAACTAGCAAGGAAAAGGAAGTATTCATGAAAGGATTAGTCTGTGTGTATGTGTGTGCGCACGCGCGCACACGCAACCATAACTCATAAGAAAATACGGGTAAAAACTTGAATGGGTTCAGCTCACAGGGTTTCATTTACATGAAAGAATGAGTTAAAATTTAAATTGAACCAAAGAAGTTAAAATGACTGAAGTGTTCAGTGGTGAACTACACAACTGCCATTATGATTCTGTGATGAAGTTAGAAAGAAAAGAGCTTAGGATTTTTGGTGACATCTGTATTGTAGGCAGCCTTTGACAATAATGATTTCAGTAGGTAGTAGCATCACTTAGGACAGTGTTATTCTTTCAAGTTGATGTCTTAGTACAGATGTAGGCATCTTTCTAGAACTCTTCAAATTGTTGAGATTAGGTACATTTGAAAAGTTTGTAACAGTTTGCTATTGAAATGGCAGTGGGCTTTTTGATAGTACTGGTATGCTCAGACAATGAACAATATGCAACATAAATGTGACATAATGAAACAGCAACTGTTACACACCTTTAGAGAATTGGTTTCATTGCTGTTGATAATGACCATGATATTTGTGTTACATTGTTTCAGTTCTTCTTTCTGCAAAGGAGTCTGAATTAGGACCTAAAAGTTTAGAAAATGTGTTCAAATCTGTTTATGATTGGCACTGCATTGTTTTGGGCAGCCCTAGAGACAGCAAGGAGGAATGTTCATTTTACCTAGGTAAAATAACTTTTCTACTCACACTCACCGACATACCCTTGTGTTGTTGAATAAATAGGCCCATTCACCATGTAGTATGACAACTATACTTGCTGTAGTTTGTTATCTTATGCCCAGCATGTTTTAAACCTTTTGGTTCATTTTCAGGGGCCTCCTTAGGTTTCTGTTGGAGTTCTTTACAGTATTTCTTTCAGTATGGCATAGACAAGCATTATTTTTGCCATTGTTTTATCTTGCTTTTGCTGAGTATCATTGCAATTTGTGATATGTATAGTTCCTATTTTCCCAGGTAATATAGTTTGAAATATCTTCTGTGACTTCCAATTTGAACATTGTTTCTGTCCAGACATCATTGTTGTGTATAATGCGACTGTTGCCAAATGTAATGTTACACTGATGAGCACTCCTTGAAATGGTACCTTGGCCAGAGGATGCCCTCTAATCACATTGTGGGTCCCAGTTATGCACAGGCCGTATCCTTATCCTCAATTACACCTGCTACAACCGTATTGGTAGTTAAATGTTGCTGTCATTTATGATTAATGTGGTCTGTACCGTGTTACACCTTCATGAGAAAGTGTTTACCGGTTTACGTGGCTCACATGTTTACATGCCTGTAACTCATCCAATGGCCCACAGTTACATTAGTGCAGAAAAGTTAAAGCCGATTAACATGGTGTTTCATGACTCTATGTCAGTACTTCAGGAGCTTATTCCTGTAGCCCTTCCCAGTTGAAAACTGCAGCTGATTGTGAGTCTGAGGCACAATAATAGTGCTCCATTGGGTATATGAATAACTAAGCTGTCTGGTCATTCATGCGCATCAAAGCAGAATTTCAAATATGCTGATCACCTTGTTCCGACGGTCCACGGATCTCAACCCAGTACATCATCATGTTTGAGGTCACTTACAAGAAATAGTGTTTGAATGCAGCAGGCATAAATGATGAACTACATAATGAGATGTTAGATGTTGTAAGACATGTAAATGACCCGATGTTTCTCTGTAGGGTTTCAGTTGGAATAGGAAAAGGAATTAGAATGTGTAACCAAGTTGTACAGAGGTATGCTGCCGTTAGTTAAGACATGAATCATGAAACGCTCTGTATATACTCTTCTTTGTAAGGACTGGAGTGCATCTCTTATGCAGAATATGTAGCCCAGCAAACTGTTTATGTCATAGTATATACATTATTTGACAAAAGTCTGCTATGACTTTTATCCATACCTTTTCCCTGTGTGCTGCCACCCCATAAGTGGCTACTCTGCTAATCTAAATTTTTCTGGTTATTGCCTGTTGCAGTAAAAGTGACTTTTTTGCACATGGTCTGTCATCCAAAATAATTGTCATGTTGGGATTCTGCTGTTTTTACCATTATTCTTCTTTGTACCCTATTGTTTTCTCTCCTACCTCCACTCTTTGGTTCTGTCTGTTACTGTCAGGCGTGTTATTAAGATTACAGTACTATCATTCCTGACTTATCTGTCTTTGATAGTAGATAAGGTAGTTAGTGGGGAAGTAGATGTCAGTAAACATAGTGTTAATAAACTTTTTTTCTGAATTCTTGTTTTTCTTTAACTTGTGTGTTTCTCTTGGTATGTATTGTTCAGATAGAGTATTACTCTTGGCTGTGATCATTTGTTTGTCACTGCTAACCTTTCACATTGATGAATTATATTTTTTATTAATTTCATTATAATGTTATAGCATCTGGATGTTGATGAGGGTGTGAAAGGTGAAGACATTGGTTGGCAGAATAGACCTGTAGCTCAATGTAAATATCAGTGTTAATGGGGATATGATATTTCTCACATTTACACATTTTTAATTATATCTGGGCTGAGGACTGAGGTTATCAAGTGTACAGATCCAGGGAATGTGGGGGAGTGATGACTGGATGTGTGCTGACGGGCACATATATGGTGCAGTTCACTGTGTTGATTTGATTTTAATACTGAACATCCCAGTTGGAATGCAGATATAAGAGTATATTTCCACTTATTAATCACACCATCACAACCAACACCTCACCCTTTAAAGTGTATACTGATGATGGCTCTTTGAACAAAATGTAAAGACAGACGTGTGTAACCAACTCCAACACAGAGTATTGCTTATTTATTTTAAGATGTCAGTTTACGAAGTCTGACATGTTTCGCTGATTAAATCATCATCTTCAGGGATATCTTCTCAGTAAAATATGAAAAACATGTCGGACTTTGTAAATTGACATCTTAAAATAAATAAGCAGTACTTTGTGTTGGAGTTGGTTACATATCTCTGTCATCGTATACCAACACAGAATGGAAAATATTAAAATGTATACAGTTTTTAATTTTGTGGTTTCTGGGTGGCCTCATGATGGCTCATTGAGCCAAAACCGATAGCCTGTTTATGCTTTAAAATGGAAGTGGTGGTTGTGATTTTGTAATTAATAAGTGTTGATTTAAGTATGTAAAGGAATGTAGATATCATAAATTCTTCCCAGAATTTCATATGCCTGTTGTGTTTGTAAATGCTTTGTCATTCTTTGTTTGCACTGTTATTGCTTCCATTTTTATCAGGTTGAGAAAGTTTCAGTCAAGGAACCTGCTTTGTTGGCATAGAAGTTATTGACTTTTTCTCTTGAATGCTTGTGATGTGACCTGACTCATTGTAGGTTTGGGTCGCAACAAAGTGTTCAAGCTTCATGGAACTCGGTGGTCCAAAATAGATGGCCTTGAACTGAGTCCAGATACGCTTCTGTATGGAGAGATAGTGAAGGAACTGAAGGGTGAGGGCAGGTCACAACGCAAAGTTACCACATTTCACATCATTGATGCCATTTCACTTGGGGGCATAGATATATCTGGAGAACATCTCACATTGAGGTATGTTTTTTGGAGGCTTATGCCAAATATATCTGCTTCACTTTCCAGAGATCATATTGCTGAGTGGGAACTTTCAGTATTGCAGTGTTTCCCTTGTAGTTCATAGTTTATTGTCTGAATATTAATTGCATTTCATAAAACTACAATAACACCTAAAGTGAAACCTGTATCTCTTGTTCCCATACATGTTGCTTTCCTACAAGTGCTATTCATTTCTCCTGGTCCCAAAAAATTGCCCATATAAATAGTGTATATTTATATCAGATGCATCATTCCTGGGGTGATTGTTTCTGAGAAAAACAATAGTGACATATTGTGATGTTTTTTGAATGCACAGTAGTGGTAACCTGTCCGTACTGGTAATTACCATTACAGCCATAATGGTACTTAAGAAATGTTGCCTGCCTCAGCCAGGTGGAGCAGCAGAGGCGGAGTGCAGGGGCAGGCACTGAGAAGGGTGTTGATACACACGTAAATCTAATTTCACTGATACCCATAAGAAAATTAAGGCCTTCTTTGTGCTGGTTTTCCTAAAACTCAGCCATGCTTATCAGCATTATATTCAGATTTTTTATACTAAATTTCACCAAAATCAGACAGTAAATGTGGAACACATGGATGTAAATTCGCATGTGCACTTCAGTGGCTTTCGTTGTGCTGGTTTTCATGAAACTCACAGTCATGCACCGTGTTAGATGAAAAGTGTAGAAAATATTGGCAAATTTTATTTACGCCCTTATGTAAAATATGCCTTTCACTGTGCAAATTTTTATGAAACTGATGCCTGCTGTACAACTTTTTGTACAGAACACCTTTATCACATCTCACAAAATCTGGCAAATGGTTAGTCACAGGTACTAGGTTGCGGGCAGAAGTACAGATGGACAGATGTGGTCTACTCATAAGGCATTTTCTTTTTTCCTTTGTAAAGAACACCTAACAATTGGTTTGTGCAAGTTTTAGAGTAAGTTAGTATTTATTTTTTGTATCCCTGAGTGGGAAATATATGGTTTTCAGTTTTTGTTGTTTTCTGTTGTTTCTGACACATCTAATGCTTTCCCACAGCTATTGTTTTCCTGCATTTGTTGTTTTTTAACACAGTCCTTCACAAACAATGGATAGAGGTGTCACTATATTAGCTTTTCTGTCTGTCTGCCGTGTTATCTGTAATGGCAGTGTTCCTGATTATGCCATTTCTTGATACTTTGTTGCATAATGACAGCCAATATATCAGTCAATTTCAATTTTGATTCACAGTAAATGATTTGAATATCCACTCTGTATGATATCCTAGATTAGCACTTCAAGTAAAAACAAATTCCCAAGTTAAGTAAATTAATTTTGGTAAAATTTAATATGTGATTATGTTAACCTTTAAGATAGTGTTGGTAGTTATGGAAATGTAAGTTGTAAAGGCTAAGATACAAACAATCTGCCTCGGAGGGTCACTACAGTGATTTGTCTGTAGTGCCTCCAGTCCTGAGGTCGGTAACTCGGGTCAGTAGGAATAGGAAGGGAGGTGCTACTGGTAGGTGTCGAGGGGCACTTACTGGATCCACGTATACTTGGTATGCTGCCACCAACCGATTTAACAAGTCCTAAAGCAGAAATCGGTAACTGCTGAACATTACAATCCCAACTCCCTATGGTAAATCAAAGCTAGGGAAAGCCAAAGGAGAAACACTGGACTCTGACCACTAGTAACGCAATACTGCTGCTAGCGGTGCGGGAATTCCAACTAGTCAGGAGGAAGTACAGACTACTCAAGTGATGGATAATATGAGTAATAATATTTACACAAGAATTACTGTAAGATAGATACAATGGTTATGATAAAACACAATAGGGAGGGAGTGCCACCAGTAGATACGTTAGTTGCTGGCCAGACTTGTAACAAAATTTCGTTACTGTGTTATTCGTAATTTGGCATTTATAAGTGTAATTGCCAAACTGTTAAATACCAAAGTGCTCATTACAATATGTAAATCGCTCAAAATACTTAGAAATTCAACAACATCGCGTACCTTGGACTATCAGCCAGAAGCTGCAATTTCTCATGTCTTCAAGTGCTCGTATCAGGAACTCGAAGCATCTTGCTGAAACTATGGAACTTTAGTGAGAGCATTTACCTCGTGGCACTCTCTTAAATAGAGTACGCAACTATGCCAGAATGCGTTGCGTCTCGCATATTTGTGCGTGCAGTGACCCGTGGTCATTAACTGCCCTACTCAGCTGATTTCCCTTAGGTGGCGTTTTATACTGAATGTCAGATGTATATCGGTGGCTGACAAGTATTCCATTTAAATTACTGAAATTCGGGATGGGTCCTAACTCATTCATTACATGGCATTTTAACAAGCAGATTTGGGTGACTAGCAACATGGTGGTCAAACACAGTATGCACTCCTGAGTATTTGCAAGGACAGAACATAGCAGTGGCAGGATGTTTATCACCTTGGAAGTAATAACATAGACATACTAACAGAATGTGGGATTCTTACATCGTGCATTGTAGATGTCAGTGTGCCATGACATATTCACAGCCTGGATTGGACATGCAAGAGACTGACACAATAGAGACTGCTTTTGACATGTGGTTCACAGTGATAAAAACTCTGTCCTCTGTATGAGACCCACTAGCCTGGTATGCAAAAGATCTTAAGTTTGATCTCAGCTCTCACCTTTAATATAAGGAAAGTAATAGCAAACTGGAAATTTGCAGTTTCTATGGTAGTATGGTCTTCTTGGACATAACATTGGACATGGAAAAGGAAACTCTTCTTTCACCCATTAAGCCAGTAATTTTGAACAGTTCATTCTTTCTTCATTTTGTGGTCTGAAAACTTTACTCAGCAGATTTTGTGTCAAGTTAGGAACCTACTGGCACATACTGTAAAGTGGCCTCATTTACTGAAGCCATTGTGTAGGCCAAAAAATGATGTCACCAGTGTCAGCAGACTGGGCATAAAAAACAGTAAGCATTGGCCTGTTCCGGTGATATAGTTGCAGTGTTGTGTATTGAGATTGTGAGGTTACAAGGAAAGTGTTACATGCCTGTCTGAGAGAGGGGGCTCTTTATTGAAAATTAAGAGAAAGACATACTAAATGCATTTCCATTATACTAATTAAAAAATTGACTGCATTAAAAGGATTTAATCTGGACACACTCTACATTACCTAGGTTAAAATGCTGTTGATTTCATTAAATTATTACTCTTACATACAGGTTTATGTCTTTCTTATACTCTGAACTAAAATGTGAATACCTTATGAGAGACTCTGTACAGGTAGCACTGCCAGACAACTTAAAATCTATTACTTAAAAGTTAAAACAACCTAGATCAAAGTACAGTCCACCTCGGTTATAAGGGACTTCAGTTATAACAGATCATTTTTACATTCACCAGCCATTTCCCCATGCTTTATCATTGTAACTACCTCGGTTACACTGGTCTCTTATATATTGGATCTTCAGTCACATCAGATTTCTCCGACATTCCGAAACAGTTGATTTCCCTCGGCTATACTGTTTTTGGCAAAATATCGGCAATTTCACAAAGGTTGCAGGGTGCTCACTCATCGGAGCGACATGAAGACTGCAAATCTAATTTGACAGCGTTTTGTACCCGAAGACACTGTGGAGACTTGTGAATTTTGCAGTTTCTTTGGCTTTGCTAAGGACAAGTTCAAACCATTAGCAGTTATAATGGATAAGCCAGGGCAGTCTCTACCTCTTTCTGTTATTCATGCAGCAGGGAGAAAGTACTGTAATTGTCATATGCAAGCATCTTAATGGCACTTGGGGCAGAGTTCCCTGTCATAAATCAATTACAGCTTGGCTTTGGCACATTTAGTTGTAGCATTTTAGGTAGTGATTTTGTAAGACTTTTACTTACCGTACGTACACAGAATTCATTTTTCGGCAAATAAGTGATGTGTCAGTATGGGCCAACCAACCAGGTGTGAATATGTAGAAAGGTAAAGCTATCCCATTACAGACCTGGACAGGCCCAGAGGGTTCCAGCAGGTTGAGGCTCCCAGATTTGAAGACAATTGGCACACGAAGGTGGTAAGTTTGTCAGCCCTGCGCACTGGCCACCTTTACCCCCCAGGAAATATTCCTGGTACTATTTCTGTTAGAGGCTGAGTAGACCCCAGGGCCACAGTGCAGCCTGAAGGATTATGTCAATGAAAGATTGCAATGACACCATCGGGAATTGAACCTGAGGCCTTCTGGTTTGTAGGAGAGTGCCTCAACCAACTGCACTGCGCGAATACGTAGAGTATTTAAAAATTTTGGCTGATCCTAGTGGCTGCATGGTGTAAGGCGTGGGTCTGTTGCTGTTCGCTTGCTGGGATTGTGAGTTTGAGTCCCGCTGGGGGCTTGGATATCTGACTCTTGTGAGTGTTGTGTGTTGTCACATAGGGGTCTTTTCGTTGGGCCAATCAGTCGTCGAGAATAGTCCTACTGAGTGAGGTGTGTCTGTATGTTATTGTGAAGCCACGGTAATGAGGGGGCCCTGGCCCACAACAGGTTGTTGTGCCATTGAGGGGGGGGGGGGGGGTAAAAAATTTTGTGTGTGTTGTACAATACAGTAGGTGCGTAAAGGAGGGGAGCATTCAGGCATCTTGGTGTGTGGTGCTTCCATCTGTTACATCAAGGGTTCATGAATGTAGTAATGTGTGTTTTTGTGTGTGCAAAACATAGCTGTACATGTCCATATGCAATAAAACTCAAAACAAGCATAACTTAAGTGGTATAGATTTAAATGTTATGTTAAAAAGTAATTTAACCTAACCTCGGATATAACGGACTTCAGTTATAAGTTTTTGGACTCCTCTTGGGATCCGTTATAACCGAGATTGACTGTATAATGTTTCAGCATGCTGCCAGCTTGGTAGCATGGTGTAGAAAGGAGTCAGCAAGTGTGAATTTAATTGTTCGATTCCATGTTGTATATTATACCATTCAGGTGGTAGAAGTAATTGATAAGAGACTGCTGAATACGACACCACATTGTTAAACTGTCCCATTTTAACTTTAACCGACATGTTTTAGTTGTGGGACCTTGATCAGAGGCTGTCACAACACATATCCAGCTGTTGAAGCTCACATAAATTTATATCACTTCACTTTTTCATTATTTTGTGTGATTATTAATTAAGAGAACTACAGGGCATTCAAAAAGTCACTGCGTAGTTGTTATTACTATGGTTGTGTTGTAGCAAAACTGGCAGAGGTTGGTGATGAACAGCATCACAGCTGGCAGTTCTGAGAGCATGCAGATTGTGAGTAAAACACCACTTGCATATTGTGTGCAATTGTTATTAGACGGGTGTACAGTACTGTATTGTTTGGTATGTATTTAACTGGGCAGTGACTTGTCAAATGCTCTGTATATAAGATTGTGTACACTATCAAAATAAAACATGTCAGGCAGAGACTTAAAGTAAAGTAATTTAAAATAGCTGGTGGTGTATTTGATGGTCTCTTATTGATTGATACATGAAGTTTGGAATTTTCAGAAACAAGCTGTGCTGCAAGTTTGCAGAAGCCCTTAACAAGGACAGCAGGCCAGATCTTACACCTATACGTGTGAAAGAGCTGTACGACTTGGAGTGTGTTGAATTAGTATTTCCCAAGTATGTAACATCACATGCTGATCTGTAGGATACTTCACCAAATGTTTCATATATGTGGAGATATTCTCTGTTTTCTCCGGTGATGTTGTGGGGTACTTTTCTATCTTCTTTACTGGATAATATATCATCATGTAATATTGACAGTAAAGTAAAAGGTAAAGTTGTCCCTCCATGTGCCATGGACACGTGGGGGCAGTGGATGTATAGCTCCCTGCATTCTTAACCTTGGCATTGGGAGAAGGTGAGTGGTCAGCTTCATGTGTCAGCCACTTTACCTCCAGGGAAGGAGCCATGGTGTAAGTGTCTTGGAGAAGAGAAAAATACCTTGCCCGTCCCTGGAATCAAATTGTGATTCCAGTCATCCATCCCATAGCGTAGTCACTACGCCAACTGTGCTACTTCAGCTCCATAATAACACCAACAATGGGTTGTGTAATTTGGTTGGGTGAATAGTTTGTCCACTTGTCAACAGAAATAGTGTTCAGTTAAATACAGTGTTCAATCTGTGTGCGTACTGACTTCATCTCCAAAAAATATGTGTGTGGAGATTGTAACTGTTTATTTCATAATGTTGCAAGTATTTTAATTGAGAGATAAGGGATTCTTTATGTGCTAACTGTGTACAGTGTGAGCACATAAAGACTATATACTGGAAATCACAGCCAGGGGTCTGTACCCCAGACAATTGGAATTCAGCCTAGATTAGATGTTTGGAAATATTATATTTTGTATTTTTTTATATTTTGTGTTTTTTATGCTCAAAAGGATTTTATGTAACAACACTGATTTTAGCATTTGTGAACTATGCCATACTGATTACGATTATAAGCGATGTATGTATATTTACCATTCAGTGACATGTTACATGCTGTGCTGCTGTCTGTAAACAAGAGGTCGCCTTGATGATGACTGAATAGCCTCAGCCAAAACATGTGGGAGATGTAAAACAAGTGTGCTGTAGTTGGTCACAAATAAATTTGTACATATAAAACAAGTGCACGGAAAGTGTACAATATTAAATTAAAGTTGCAACATTCTTTTCAACCTACCAAAATACACCCTTTCAAGCAGCACTTTTTGTGTGAAAATAACACTGCATTTTGCCCACAAGGTGTATTTGTGTGTTTCTTATGATTATCAGAATGAACAGTGATTATCAAACAGCATTTATCATTTGTTCTTTGTAACGGAGACAAAATATGTTTTCTGGGAGTATGAGTTGAATTTTTAAATCCTTTTGTGTTGATGTTTCAAAGTATTAGTGGTTCGATAAATGAATTTGAGCTAGAATAAGACTCACTGTTGTTAATCTAGCAGATAATGAAACTTACTTCCTCTTCACAGGTTGAACCAGCGCATGATCAAAGGAGCAAGCGGTAGTTGTCGCCTGGTATACACTGTTGGAGAAAATGATGATAGGTTCTTCTTGCCAGGTGGACTGATGTTCTTTAAAGCAACTCAGGGTATGACAGAAAACACATTAAAGAAGCTACATGTGATTTCTCGCATGATGGTCATCAGGGTTTTTATACCATCTAGTACCTGGGTCTCCAACCTCTTTATGGCAAAAGGCCACTCCCGTTATTGTGGGCTGGTTCATGGGCCACACATGGAAATATAATGATAAGTGGTATACCTAAGCTCTTTAATTATTGTGTAATTTTTATAGCTTATATGCAAGTGTCCACAGGCCACATAATACAATGTGGCGGGCCACGGGTTGGAGACCTATGATCTAGTATAATGTGTTTGTTTCACTGTTTCTTAGGAATGTGCCACGTTCGTCTTCAGGGTGACTGAATTTGGTTCAAGTGGAGTGTCCACTTGAACCAAAGTACCATATCTCCTGCTGGGAGTGCTGTGTAATGTGGAACAATTTAAATGAGGCATTCCCCAAAGTACATTTTGTGTTAGTTTACGAAACATATGCATGTGCACATGCAACAATGCATGTTGAATTCACCCTATGTGAGCATATTTTAATTTTGAAGTCAGAAACTATCATCTCAGATTCTTAATAAGCTGCTGTCTTGTGTATCTAAAACGTACTGATGGTAATAGGATATATTCTGGTAACTCCTGGTGACTTGCAAACTCATAAAAAGAAAATTGTACATTTCAAGTGTGCTTCTTGTCAAGTGGACACATTACAGATATACCTATATATGGTGGTCCCTTAACCATTGCTGGGGTTAGGGGGAGTGATCATGGCATGTTGGTCAAAATCAAATGTGAAGTTCTTATGGTCAAGACACAGCTGCATGAATGCAGCCTGGCATTGGCCAGGCCATGCCAAGTGTTGCCGTGCACGGTGTTACGGAGCTCAAATTGCAAGTTACCTCATCCTTGCAGTACTGAGGTATGTGCAATGAAAAGGGACATATGATACGTTTTTTTGTAACTTCGTGATAAACATTTTGGCCAATGTAGTGGATTTCATGAAACAGTGAAATTTTTCTTTCCATAAAGGGTGTCCTTCTTCTATAACAGTATGAAAATTTTATCAAAAAATAAAGCAGTGTCCTTTAATGCATTATGTATGTGACCTGTCTTTCAGAACCATGGATGAGACACATGAGCCGAAGTACTCATCATCCATATTATTATAATTCAAAGAACAGGGACTCAAAATATGACAGGGATCGCCCCAAAGAAGCATGTTCCAGTACCTTGTAAGTAGATAGTTCTTGATAGTTTTAACATTCATGTCAACCTTAGTTTCCAGCGGCAGAAGGCTGGGCTTCCTCAACATTTAGCATTTAACAGACAAATGGGACATTGTCCCATTAAATGTACATCCTTTTTGTCTGAAAGGGAGATCTCGTCCCATGCTGGGCTTTTAAATTGAACAGTGATCTGGCCACAGCCAAAGTGTGGCATGTAGAAGGCTGTATTCTAAAGGTTAACCCGTCTGTTGCCGAGTGGGGTAACTCAGTTACCCCAGTGGTCCAAATTTCCCGAGTTTGGTAACAATGCACATCCATATTAGCACAAGACTTTTTGTATTTGCTCATTAGCACTCACTATGGTAGAAAAACAAAGCTGTAGTGCAGGAGAATCAATTTTGAGTTGATTAAACACTAAGTTTGGCCGGTGGGGTAACTCAGTTACCCCGCTCGGTAATGCGTGTAACAAAAAAATAACTATGTTCGTATTGTTTATTGTTCGTATTCTGGTCTCTGGCGAGACCAGAGTGCAACACCTGTTGGGGTGATGACCAGGCAAACAAATCGGTGGCCTCACAGAATATTTATGGAGCTAATTGACATTGGTGCACTCAATAGCTATATAATTTGGACAGAGAAATATCCCCAGTGGAATATTGAAAATTTGAGCAGGAGAAAACTTTTCCTAATTCAACTCGCAAAACATCTTGCTCTCCCCAACATGAAGATACGTTTGGCTCAAAACCTTCACAGAAACATTCTGAACAGCATCAGGCTTTCTGCAGGGGCTTTATTGGAACCAGATGACTCTGTCAACACAGAAGATGCACCGACACAAAGCGGCCTGTCGTCAACACTGCCTACGGGGATAAGGTGCAGTTTTTGTAGTAGGAAAAGGGACAGAAAAACGAGAGTGATGTGCTGCATTTGCAAAAAAAACCTGTGTGCAATGACCATCGCAGTAAGGAAACTATGGTGAAGTGTCTTGATTGCGACGAAAAAGGAGGACATTAAAATTTATTTTTGTACGATTCAGAAATTTTGTAAATTTTAAAAATTTAACCATTTTGTAATTTCAATTTATTCAATTATATTATGTACAAAGGATTTGACATTCATTCCATAAACTAAAACCCATTCACATTTGAATTTTATCGTTATTTTCCTTGTGTAACTCATAAAATCCCAATAAAAGGGGTAACTCAGTTACCCCACTCGGTCAAGAGTGTTACAACGGGGGGGTCGGCAACAGACGGGTTAATGCCTGAGTGTATAAAAGGTAACTTCATGGATTTCGAACTTATTTATACTTAGTATCACATGGAAAGGGTTTACAAGCTATACAGAGACTGTGCATAGGTTTGAAGAACTCTTGGAGGGCCTTACAGGGAGCATATGGTTTGTGAGAACAGCATACATTAACATTTTAAGTGTTTTGTGCACTTATTTGTGTGCAAGTAAATAAGATTGTGTGATTGGGGTGTGTGTATGTGTGCATGTGTGAATGTGGTTATTACATGCAAAAAACCTGTAATAGTAGTAGAGTTGAAGGTTCTTTAGAGGCACTGTTTTTGTGACCAACAGTCAAAGAAAAAGTAAAGTTGTTTGTTCCTGTGCATGCCATGAAGGCGTATAGAAGGGGATTGAGGTATAACTCCACTCATTCTTAACCTCAGCACCAGGGAGAGGTTGGTAGTCAGTTTCACACCTTGGCTGCTTTGCCCTTTGGGAAAGCCTCCCTAAAAGGTACATATTAACAAGCTCAGTGCCTGTCACACTGTAGGTGTATAAATAACCCAACATGACAGTAAAAAATCAGGAACATTTGTGTACAGTCTCAGGTTTTCAAGCATTACATTAACAACTGTTGTGCCAAGAAGTACCAAAACTTGACCTTGCTCTTAGTCTCTGGTTATCAAATATTAAACAACCATACCATCATGCTGTTACTACCAATATGCAAAATTATTGACGAATATCTCGAATATTTCACAAACAAACCATGCAATTGCCACAACTGGGGCAGTTCAGTAATAATTCTGACATTAGATAGAACACAAACTAAGACCATCACACTGCCAATTTCTACACTTTTGGTGTGGCATATACAACAAATAACCATCAGATCTATTTAAAATATCTAATTGGTTCCTGGACTCCAATTTTTACATATATCAGCTAATAAAAATCTTATCCTACTTTTTAAATATTATAACATCACTAATATACATCTTATTAAGACTTACAAAAAAGTTTTATACACTGCCAGCTACTGAATGACCAAGACTGTAAATTTGTGGGATCTCACACAGTAAAAACTGTATGTGGTGAATCCATATATGTTACATTATACCTGATTTTAGAGCATATTGAAAACCTGGTGATGGTCTGTTAAAGACTGAAACATGTTGCTGTTCTTAAATAAAGACAAACAGTTGCCTTGGATGGAACATTAAAGGTTTATTGTTGAGGGTTTTATGAACACAACAGGATGACCTTGATTTTAAAAAAATGTATACAGTGGTTTGAAAAAGCAGCACAGCTGACTACATGTGAAAAAAGAAGTAATTGTGTTTTGGTTTGAATCTGTATGAACCAGGAGTGTGTACACAGACTTAAAACATTAGGCAAAATAAAGTAAAATGTGAATGTTGCACAATACACGTGAACAGCGCTGTGAAATTTGAAACATGTGGCACTGTGTACATCCAGTCTTAACTTGATGAGGTTTATAGGATTTGTTATGAGTAGAAATAGTGAAGTAGTTGATGAACTCAGACGTGTACTAAACAGATTTACACATTGTCTTAAACTTTGCACTGTCATGAATTTGTGTTGTATGGACATAAAGAGCCAATTAATTTTTCAATCAACCAGCCTTAGATTTGCTTTCATACACAGCTAAAGTGAGCATGGTTTACAACTACAGTGTCGAACAAACACCATACGAAACAGATCTTTGTATAGCTGTGTTATGGCATGTCAAAAATGAAGAATATAAATTCTTATAAAATTAATATATGATTGGAAAACGATGAATGGATTTGGCGGGGGGGTGTGATAACATTTTGAAATTACAGTAGAATTCCTTTATTCCACCTACTGATAGTTCACCACTAAGGGAAATATTCCAAAGACTGGAATTTTTGCCACTGGTAACTTCCAGTACATGTACTAATTCTTCGACCTTTTCTTGGATTATCTGGACTTTATTGAGCCCGTTGAGGTGTTACAATGGCTTTAGAAGATCCCAAGATGCATAAAGAGGGCACTGCTGACAAGAGGAAACACAGAACTGTAACAGTTGAACAGAAACTCTAAATAGTTGAATCTTGAGAGTGGTGAAAGCTGAAGTGTAGTTATGGCTTCATACGACGGTATCAACTGTGTATAATATAAAGAAACAGAAGGACCAATTATGATCATTTGTGGCATCCAGTGAAAGTATCAAGGGCCTTTTCAGGTGAGAGACATTGAAGCAACCTGAATTTGCACAATTGGACAAGATGTTGTATAAGTGGTTTGCATCAATGTGTTCAGAAGGAAAACCAATGACTGGGCCTATGATAATTGAAAAAGCTGAGCATTTTTATGATGAAATGGAAATAATTGATAAGTGTGTGTTCTCTGAGGGCTGGCTGCAAAATTTTAAATAACCGGCAGCCAAAGGAGATGCCCGAATGGACTACTGCTCTGATTAGTTGTGCAGCCAAAGCATAGAATCAATAAGAAAAAATTACCCATAAGAGCTTAGGTCAGTATACACACTGTCACATAATCAGGAATATTTGATAGTCTGGGACCTTTCAGGTCCTGTGTGTGCCAGAGTACAGGAATTTCCCCATACATATCATACTACCACACTCCTGTCTAAATGAACCATACGAAAAAACTGGATGCGAGGATCTTTTATTTTTATTGCATCAGAAATAAATAAATATATTGTATAGAAATGTACATATAGTGTATAGAAATGTATGTGTACTGTGTAGAAATGTATATATACCGTATACTGTATACAGCACGTGTACACTCTTCAGGTCCGTATGTCCACTACTGGTTGAGTCATACACTATATAGGATGAGGTTGTCAGTCCCTTAACCCCCAGGAAGTACCTTGTTTTAAATGGGAATTCTGTGTTTGATTTATGGGACTTTTCAGGAATGTAAAACAAGAACTGCCTGTATATCAAATTGTAAAACTTTGGATCCCACAGTGGTAATAGGACAGTTGGCACTGCATGTTGAATACTGATTTATATCAAGAATGGATTTCCTGATGGTAGCTTGTATTTACCTAATACATGTGGCAAAATGCTGGTAACAAAAAAGTGTATTGGTTGTGCTGACTATATTAAATTTGATTATGACTTGTATATTCATGTGGTTGTGAGATATTGAAACAGAGAAGTTTTAGTAGCATGAGGTTACATGAAATTTTCAATCCAGGGCTTTTAAAGTGTATCAGGAAATGAACTGAACTGTAGATGTTTCGGTAGAATTGAAAATAAAGATGATAGCTAGTAAGAGCACAGGAGAGGCAGTTGATTAAAAAAAGGGTTACAGAATGAGAAATTCTTTTTCTGTATATAAGTCTTTAGTTAGCTTGTTCTGTTGTAACGTCCTGTAAAATCAGTATTAACACTGCTGAAGCACTGAAGAACTTGGTTCGTTTGGAAAAGTCATTTGGAAACAGACCATCATGATCCAGTATCTAGTGGAAAACCTAATGAACCAGTGCCTCATCTACCAAGGAAAAGTGCAAAGGTATATGCCAATAATTCAGTGCATGTTAATGCAAAGAAAAGTGTTCTGAAGTTATTGTAAGTGGTGGCTCTCTTTGAGAACAACAACACTGCTTGGTAGTTATTGACATTCTTGGAACCAAATGAGCAGCAACTATGCATTTGTTGTACTTTTCACTCAATTGTGAAATTTTCTTCAGTTCCAGTTTAAAATTGCTTCAGCTGCATTTTCTGAAGCAAAGCTGTGTAAAATTAGCTTTCTCTGTAATGTTCATACCACATGCAGGTGATAATGTGTTCTCCTCTTCAAGTTATTTCAGGCTTTCAGTATTTATTGAGGAGTGAGGACAGTGTAGTCAGTATAGTGACTAGGCTGTGCACTGTATGACCAAGGAATCATTCTGTTGTTAGCGATGTAAGAGATTTTTCTCTTCTCTAAGTGTTCAAATGAGCTTTGGAGCCAACCCAGCCTCCTATGCCGTGTATACTGGGGCTCTTTCCCAAGGAATAAAGAAACTGGGGTTTGAAGCTGACCACTCACCTCCATCTAGTGTCAAGGTTAAGAATGCAAGCATTTCATTGTTGGCAATCTCTCAGTAGTTGGCAGTTAATAAAATCCCACTTTAATCTCCTTCACCCTTGTCAAATGTGTACCAGAGAAGTCAGACTCATCAGAAAGAAGCGTGTAACTGCAACACAAAAATTGATAATGTGGATTCCATAAGCAGACCTTATTGATGTGATTTATGTGTGTGACACTTGACATCAGGTATAAATTATGCTTGATTTCAGGATGCTGCTGCAACGTAGATGAGATCTGAGCTCTTCTGGGATATTATGCAGGGTAGAGTGGTAATTCGGTACCATCATTTTGGGCCAACCTATCAGTCCCATCTTCAAGGGTCAAAGGATCAGGAAGCCCTTCTTGACCCTTGAAGATGAGACAGATAGGTTGTCCTGAAGTGTCGGTACAGAATTACGACACTGCACTGTGTAATATCCCAGAAGAGTGCAGATCTCAAATATAAATTAATCTCAGTTTTCACCATTGCAGGAAATGTTTCGAGAATCGGTACGTCTGGTGGTGGGAACAGGGTGTAAAAGTTCATGATGCCCACTCTGCTGAGGAAGGGAAACTGCAGAGAGACCAGCTGATACATTTTGTTGATAGGCAGTGCAACCACAGAACAGAAACGAGATGAGAACCAAGCATTACTGTAACAAACAACAACTCGTTTATTTGTTGAGTGAGACATGCATGAACATTGCATGAGGTAAACCCTACATGAGGTAGCAAGTTCACTATTTCAGCAAGTGTTTATAAACAGCCCACAGTCTGCTACTCCTGAGGGAGTATTTTAGTAACATCATAAAGAAATTATATACTATGGAAGATCTGGGTTTCTTGCATCCATGGTGCTGAAGATTTAATTCTCCAACTAGTGTGCTTTCATATGTTTTGCAATAACTTCTGCTTCTAGTAATACATCTGAAAGCGCTTGGATACAGTACAAACTACACGTGGAGCCAACGTTTAGAATTACCATGATGAGTTATTGTCAGGATGTGTCTGCAGTTTCCAGTAGTCTGTTTGAAGCACCTTCACAAAAAAAAGAAGTGTATAAAATGTTATCGTCACTAAGCCTACTCATTTAGGCACATTTTGATGAAATTTTGTACAGGATGTATGAATTACAGTTTGTCAAGAAGGTGTTATTGTGGCCCATATTAATCTGTCAGTATTTCCAGCAGACAAAGATAGAACTATTCTTTTGCCTGATTTTCATGAGATTCAGTTTCATTAACTTGCACCGTAAGTTACCAGTAATTAACATTTGTCTATCGACATTGGCACTGAATGTACTGTTACACCAACATGGCCATACATGACACGCTGTTAGTTTTCCTGTCTTTTTCACTTGACATTCCACAAAATGACAAAGACCATTACAATATATAGGAGTGAGGATGGAACCTTTATCAGTGTTACATCCTGGAAAGATGTTGCATTCTGATTATGCACTATTCTAAACCTAGAAAATTGTCCCATTAAAATCTTTCTGTTGCCTGTGAACTATTTTCACTGATAGTGACTTGTCTTGTAATTTGGGACAAGGACTCTGTTAACATCATTCATGTCAGCTGGATGTCTTGCTGTTAGAGGGCTTCAGGGCTTCTTGGATACCAGAGGTACTGTTTTTTGGTTTCTGTGTGCATCATACAAATGATTAACATTTTCGTAGCTCTAGTGATGTCAGTTTTTCTATGTGTTATGCTTATATCACAATTGTAATTGGGTCTTAAGTTGTTATTTATAAATACAGTTTTACCTTAATATAAAGACATACCCTTTGAAACATCCCAAAACCTTTTTATAGATGAACATCGAAAACACTTTTCTTAATTGCATCCTGCAGACCTCTTGTTGATATTTACTGTTCATTCTGGTGGCAAATCCTGGAGTGATTGTGTTAGTAGCTGTCTTGTGTCATTTAGAATTGAAGTTTCTTGTTCATTGTGCCTGTTCATAAGAAAATAATGCAAAAAAAAATTGGCTGATATGTCAGTGCATCGTGATTTTATTGATAGCTGTGTTATTTATTTGTCAATGCAGCTGTAATTCTGCAGTTCTTGTTTCACACCTTGATTAAAGTACCACTAATTACAGTAATTTTCACTGTGTCATATGAATTTTTATGAGTTGCTGAGAACCTAATATTCATGATCCTGAATTCATAAATGGGGGCATCACTGGGTGGATGAAATTATGACGAATTACATGACCTTTTGATGAATCACTTTTTTCCAACCAACAGACACTCAAAAGTTCTTTAACCTTTTAAAGCCTAGCGGTAACTTCACATACGACCAGGTTTAACATTAAAAAATTCTACATGGTGCCCACATTGCGTTTATGTGTTTTGTGTGTATCTCAGAACAAACAGCAGCTTTTGCCTTATAAAACATTAAGAGATTGGTTTTTATAACTGAAGTGGAGAGTGTTTACAGCGCGGTACGCACTGAGTCCTTATATAAAACAGACAGACTTCGTCTTTAAAGGGTTAAACAGCTGTGGCCAAAGGTAAACATACATTCATACTGGGTCCAGCTGTTCTGCATATACATGTATACATGTGAATGAATACACACACTCATCAAAGAATTGGACTGATAATCACAAATTAATGCAGACCATACCAAGTGATACGTGTGGGAGTCTTCAGGGCTGGTTTCTGTTGTGCTGTTTAATTTAAGGGGCCTAAAGGAACCAACCCACTCCGGACATACTTTGCAGCCGACATATTCTGGACAAGGGATTGACATGGAAGGCACAGCTGAAAAATGTGATGAGTAAGGCATACAGGGCTTTGTGGACCTGTAAGGGCACATTTGGTAAAACCTGGGGTCTGAAACCCAGGGTGGTGCATTGGATTTGTACCATGGTGATCAGACCCATACTGACTTGCGGCTCCACAATTTGGTGGGCAAAGGTCAGATGCAATGTCACCAGGACAGAGCTCAGTAAGCTACAGAGATTAGCCTGTCTGGCTGTAAAAGGCGCAGTGAAGATGACCCCAACAGGTGCAATAGAGGCTCCCCTTTTCATGTGGTGATTGTGGTAGAGGCCCAGGCGGGGATCTACAGACTACTGTGTACCCAACAGTGGAGACCTAAATCCACTGTCTTTGGACACACCAAAAAATCTCGGGATATAGAGTATGAATCCTTCCCACAGATAGTGTGTGACAGGATGCATCTGATATATGCTTTTGACAAGCCATTTATGGTCAAGTTTCCTGAAAAGTATGAATGGCAGAACAGATTCAACCCAGACAACAAAGGGGGCCTGTTCTGGTACACAGATGAGTCCAAGACCAATAAAGGAACTGGTGCTGGGGTGTGCAGATGTGGCTTGAGTCAGCTTCAGTCTTGGGCTGCACACCACAGTATTCCAGGCTGAAATATATGCCAGTAAGGCTTGTATAATGGAGAATATAGAAAAGGGCTACACAAGTAGGAATATCTATATTTTCTGACAGTCAGGCAGCCATCTAGGCCCTTGACAGCTTCCAGATAAATTCCAAATTAGTCTGGGACTGCTATCAATCCCTGGTGAAAGTGCCAGGACACATGGGAACTGATGTAAATGAAATAGGTGATCAATTAGCCAGACAAGGCTCTTCACATCCACTTACAGGACCTGAGCCTGCACTTGGTATATCTGCAAAGGTTGCCAGGGAGGTAATCAGGGACTGCACGAGTAGGAAAGACGACCATTGGCAGTCCGTACATGGACAGAGGCAGGCTAAGGGCTTTTTGAAAAACCCCTCTGCAAAAAAAGCTGGAGAATTGCTCAGTCTGAGCAGAAACCAGCTAAATGTAATGACAGGGTTGCTAACAGGACACTGTCGTTTAAACGGATACCTATTTAAACGGGCTGGTAAACAGTCCCGAGTGTGATAGGTGCAATCAGGCGTCTGTAATGGCATCACATGTTTTTTGTGGCTGTGAGGCTTTAGCCACATTAAGATTTAGGCACTTGGGTCATCACTTTATGAAACCAGCTGACTTTGAAGACGTCTCTATCAGGAAGATACTGCGCTTCATTCAAGGTGTGGGAGTGCTGAATGAATGAGCTAAAGGGTTGCACAAAAATCGATAATGTTTGACGGTTACAGGTCACTGTGATGCCTGCCCTTCTGTATTCTATTCTACTGTTTACTTTCATTATCTCACATGTAATGCAGTAAGTGTATAGGAATGAGACGGCATTAAGAATTGTAGTTGTACATGCATCAGGCTTTTGAGCCACATGTAAAGCAGCCTATAATTTGCTGCCAGGAGTCAGAAAGCTTATACACCTTATTTGGATCGTATAAAACTGTGTTTTTCTTGAAGTACCCGTGCTTACTGGAGCCAGTAGAGTAGTCAGTATCATGACAAGTGTGTGAGCTGGACAATCCAGTGTTCAAATTCCAGTTCGGGCGAGAGATTTTTCTTATCTCCAAAACCTTTTGCCCAGCTCTGGGACCCATCCAGCCTCGTATTGAATGGGTGTGGGGAATTCTTTCCCAGGGTAAAACAGGTGGGGCACTCACCTTCATCTACTGCTGATATTAGGAAAGAGTGGAGCAATGTGTCTGCCCCCCTACTTGTCTCCGTGGTGTGGACAGGGACAACATTACCTTTATGTTTTAGCCCTGCTCTCATCCTCACTAGGAGCTGAACTGATTGTGCCTTTTTGATATGCTCCATGTGTGACATTTCTCTTGTTTCTAATCAACACGTTTCAGCCCATACTACTCGGGTGTTTTGCCAGTCTTCAGTGTTTAGAAAGGTTGGCATTTGTTTCTTCATTTCTAACTATAAAATTTGTGCAGATGCTGAAGTATTTCTGTCCTCTTCATTTCTTTCTCTATTTCTTTGGGGGGGGGGGGGGGATTTGTTTTTGAATTGTGGCATTTTCTTGTCTAACCCAAGTCACCCTATTTAATCATGCATCAGTCCTCTTTATCTTCGATTATCCTCACAATTGTGAATGCTCATATAATCTTCTCTGTCCGGCCTTCCTATTTCTAAGAAACTGTTGTTATAGACTGTCACTGCTATAAAAGTAACCATCAAGTATGGTATACTTGAAAAGTTCTGCAGATGTATGCATAGTGTCCTAAAAATTGTGTGACTTGTGGAAAAAGTGTATTGTTCCTAGTATACAGGTTTCATTTTTCTGTATGTTTGCCTTAAACAGGTTTCATGCCATATTCCCACATGAATCCACCTGACATGTTTGTGTATTTTAGACGAAGAAGTAGATGAACATGCCAATGGTTCCAGTTCTTGTTCTAAATATCAGCAGTTCATTTCATTTTACAAGTCTACTGAACTTTGCATGATAAAAGATATTATCGTGTGTAAAGTTGAAGGCTGAAGTGACGTGTTGTATGCTAGTGTAGTTTTATGCCTTTCTTTAATGGTCTGTGCTCAGTAAGCAATTTGTCTTATCTTGTGCAACAAATCACAGTTAAACCCAGTTGTAACGACATTGGTTTATGTGACACGTCATTTATAGTGTCAGATATTTTGTGGGTTGAGTTAATTACTCACTGTTAACCATAACAGTGAACTCCTCAGTTATAACGACACAAAATATTCAGTCCCTGTTATTACATTATAATCGGGAGTTCAACTAGAATTTTATTAGAGCCATAAGTTTTAAATTTTGAGTATCTCTTTATTGTTCAATGAGGTAAATGTTTGTATTCTTTGAATGCTCTTTTTTTCTTCTTCTTCTTTTACTGGCATTACAACCCACTATGGGTTTTAGCCTTCTCAGTGATTCTCCTCCATTCTGTCCTTTCCTTACTCAACTTTCTGCACCCTTTTATTCCCATCATCTGTATATCTTCTTCAATATCTTCAATCCATCTTTTCCTTGGTCTTCCTCTGATTCTCCTGCCTATTGATTTCCATTCTAATACTCTTTTAGGTGTTCTCTTTTCATCCATCCGCATCATATGTCCTAGCCAGGCTATTCTTCTGCTTTTTATAAATCTCACTATGTCTGTGTTTCCTATTAGTTTGCTCAGTTTGTGATTCATTCTAATTCTCCAGGATCCATCTTCATTTTGCACTGGGCCAAAGATTTTCCTTAATATTTTGTGCTCAAATATTCTAAGATATTGCTCGTCTCAATTTGTTAATGTCCAGGCTTCACATCTGTAAGTCACTACAGGTCTTATCAAGCTCTTATATATTTTTAGCTTTGAGCTTCTGTTTAATGCGCTTGATTTCAGTAATTTTCCATATGCATAGTAACAACAGTTTCCACTGAGGATTCTGGCTTGAATTTCACTATTAGTGGAGTTAGTTTGATTCAATTGCGAACCTAGGTAGGACAATTCTTTCACATGCTCAAATTCATGTTTTCCACATCGCAGGTGGTCACCGTTAACTACCGTTCTCGTTACTTCCATGTACTTGGTCTTATTTTCATTAACCTTTTAAAGCCTAGTGGTAACTTTACATACCACCAGGTTTAACATTAACAAACTCTACGTGGTGCCCACATTGCGTCTATGTGTTTTGTATGGATCTCAGAATAAACAGAAACTTTTGCCTTATAAAACATTAAGAGATTGGTTTTTGTAACCGAAGTGGAGAGTGTTTACAGCGCAGTACACGCTGAGTCCTTATATAAAACAGACACGCATCGTCTTCAAAGGGTTAATTAGAAGACCCCTTTCTCTTACTTCACTTTCTATATTAACTAGGGTATCTTTTAGTGCATTTTTATTTCTGCTCACTATTGCCATGTCGTCGGCATATGCAAAAATTTGTGCACTTTTGGTTCCTATATGGCCAGTGATGTTCATCTTCTGAAGTAATGCTTCTAAGACTAGGTCGAATAATATAGAGGACAGTGCATCTCCTTGTCTCACACCATTTGTAATGGGAAAAGCAGATGTGTATTGATTATCAACTCTTACGATTGCCTTGGATCCAGCCATGGTCACACCTGTGAGTTGGACCAACTTCTTTGGTATGCCCAATATCATAAGGTTATTTAACATTCTGCCCATATTGACACTGTCAAAGGCTTGTTTAAAATCTATATACAAGTTATGTAGGTGTATGTTATACTCATACGCCTTTTCTTGTATTTGTCTTATAGCAAAGATGTGGTCAATTGTTGAACGGTTTGCACGAAATCCGCACTGATAATCCCCTAGTATTTCTTCCACATATTCTGCTAATCTATTATATAGGATACCTGTTAGCACTTTGTAAGTAACGTTTAGTAGTGTTATGGCTCTGTAATTAGAGCATTCTAGTTTATCTCCCTTCTTATGTATGGGTTGTATAATTCCAGTAGACCATTCTTCAGGTATTTTATGTTGTGTCCAGATCAGTTTGATAAGATGGTGGATTCTTCTCCATAGAGTTTCTCCTTTTTTTAAGAATTCTGCTAGTATTTGGTCTGTTCCTGATGCTTTGTGATTTTTTAGGCATTTAATTACGTGTGCCACTTCTTCGTAACTTGGCTGTATATCCTCATTTTCAGCTGTGAAGAATGTCGTGCTGTCTGTATCATCTGGGTTGCCTGCTAATACACTTTCAAAGTATTCTTTCCATGTTCTCTGAACATCCTCTTTTTCTGTCAATATTTTACCATCGGTGTTTCTACATGCATTTACTCTTGGTTTAAATTCTTGTGTTATTTCTTGGATTCTTTAATGGAATTTCTTCCTTTTTTTCTTAGTGTGATGTTCTACAATTTCATCAACTTTTCTCTTTAGTACCTCTCTCTTTTTTCTACGACATACTCTAGCAGCTGCTGTTCTTTTTCTATTATATTCTTCTTGATTAGCTCTTGTGTTACGTTGGATGCACTTCGGTCTAGCCTCCCGTTTTACTTCTATTATTTCTCGACACTCTTGGTCATGCCATTCTTCATTTTTTTCATTTTGCTTTTCTCCTATTATATTTTGTGCTGATGTGATTATTGTTTCCTTTATGTATGTCCATTCTTCCTCTATATCATATGAAGGTGGTTTTTCTTGTAGCTTCCATTGTACTTCTTGTTGGTAGTAACACTCAACATCTGTTTCATCAAATTTGTCTATGCTCCATCTTCTACGGTTTTCAGTGCTGTTTCTTGTTATAAGGGCTATCTTCTGTTTAAGTCTAGCTCCAACTAAAAAATGATCAGAGTCTGAGTTACCTCCTCTGTATGTTCGAATGTTTGCAATATGGGTAGCCCACCTCTTGGACACTAGTATGTGATCAATTTGATTAGTATCATTGGTGCCAGGTATTTTCCAAGTTCCTTTGTAGATATCTTTTCTTGGATACCATGTGCTCAGACCCTTGAAGTTATTAGTAGTGGCATATTGCACTAATCTAAGACCATTGCTATTTGTGGCTTCGTGCAGGCTATGTCTTCCAATGATGTCTTTATATATTTGTTCGTTGCCAAGTTTGGCATTGAAGTCACCTAATGTTATGATGGCATCATGTTTTGGTAGTTCATCACATACCGATTGTGATGTTTCATAAAATTCATCTACTATTTCATCCTCAGTACCTTCCGTGGGTGCATATACATTAACAAATGTAATATTATGAAATTATCCTTTAATTCGTAAGGTGCAAATTCTTTCACAGGTGGGTGTAAATCCCAGTACCGATCTGCTAGCTTTCTTGGAGACAATAAAACCTACTCCTCGGTTGCCCTGTCTGTCTTCATTTCCAGAGTAATATAGAGTAAACTTCTATTTCCTAATTGAGCCTTTGCCTTTCCAGCGTATTTCTTGGAGGGCTACTACCTCCATCTTATATCTTTCAGCTTCCTCCGCTGTGATGTTTGTATTTCCAGCCTGCAGAAGAGTGCGCACATTCCAGGTTCTAAATCGCATCACCATATTCATTTCCTTGCTTCGTGATCTAGATCGCTTTCGTGAGGGCAGTCCCGTTTCCATCACTGAGTTCTTCGCAACAGTTTAATTTTTACAGGGCAGAGTTGTCAGCCCTGAACCCAACCCCCAACCTGGAGGACCAGGGTATCCCTTTTCGTCTGGGTCATCCCCCTTGACCTGTCTGGCATGGGAGGCCCTACCAGTAGCATGCGCTACAGCCAGCATAGCCCTCAGGTTCATATGACCACGCAAGCCCCTCCACTACGTCCAAGTAGGGATACCATCAGGGGGGGTTTACAACACAAACTATTCAGTCCCTGTTATTACATTATAATCGAGTTCAACTACAATTTATTACAGCCATAAATTTTAAATTTTGAGAATTAGTTTATTGTTCGATGAGGTAAATGATTGTATTCTTTGAACCATTTTTTTTATCTGAAGGTAGTTAAAATTTGTAATAACTCTTGCAGTATTTTCTTAAGAGCAGTGTTGCAAGATATGAGGTTCTTACAGGGGTGCTGCTGAGGATTGAGTTCTTCTGGGATGTGGTGCTAGATCAGGTGTGTAGAAATACTCCCACAACGCATAACATCACATCTCAGAAGACTTTAATCTTCAATAACATTTTGTTTTACTATAGTAAAATTGTAAATCCTTTTTCTGTTCTGCATGGAGGTGGTGGTGGTGATTAAGATGATTATGGTTATGTTAGATTGTATTGATTTCTAAACTTCTCTTGTATATGTAGAAAATTAAACTGTAGCTTTGTCAGAATGGAGTCCTGTTCACCTGAAAAGATATTAGGAGTGATAAAATGTTTCTTTTCAGAGGCAGTGAGGTGATAAAATCTGAATTTTCTTCTGAATGGATGTCAGTTGCTCTGCTGTTTTATAAAACCTGTTTATTCAAAGATTGTATGAATATGGAGTACTATATCACCTCAAGAAGAAGAGATATTATTTTTATGTGTCTCTTCAAATTCATTATTACTTTACACGGTACATTACAATTTAATTTGCTGTCAAGTTGGACATATTCATTTTGCATTTAATAGCCCCTTCCTACCTTCTGCTGTATCCTTTTTAATTGTGATATAATATTTGTCTTGCTTCAGGTGTTGTATTTACATCTGAATGTGATATGAATTTGTGATGCTTTTCCATTAAGTAAGTTACATAAAAAAACATAACTTATTCTCGGAATTTATCACTGATCTATAGAAGTATTCTAACAAGAAATCTGTTACAAAAAATTGGAATAAAGGTCACTGAAATTTCAGTGGGAGAATTTTGCATTTCCTGCCTCTAGCCACGACTTCTACAGATAACTCTTCGATTGACACTGTAGAGGAAAACTGTGAAATCTGAATTTCACTGAATATGTGTGCCATGAACTTAAAGTTACTGAAAGACAGCTTGGTAGAATAAGTGGTGACAACTTTTTATCAGCAAAGGTCAAGCCAGCAGTACTGAAGCATAGGTATGTCATGACTGCTTTGAACTACAGATCGTGCAGCAATCACTGCCACCTGGTATAGGTACCTGTACATAAGAATAATTTGCAACTTGGTGAGAGGATAGTGAAAGATGCAGGTACATAACTGACTTACAGAGACTCAGTGTACATCCTTCTGTCTTAAGCACTGATTTCCATCAGACTCAGTATGACCATTTTTGTGCAGGAAGAACTGTGAGGACTTCTAATAAAGTGTATAGCTGTAGCAGCTGTTCTGCAGTTAATTTAATTTCAAAATTAATGCACGTCCTAATAGAAGCTGGTATAGATAGGTGCAGAAGAAGATTGCTCAGCAAATTTTACATTGATCAGGGTGTTAAAATACGACTGGACCAAGGGTAGACAAGAAATTTGAAGACTGGAAGAGGAGTTAGACAAGGAATTCATTCCAAATTGCACAATGAGTTACATCACCAAAGAAGATCTTGAAGGGTTTAAAGACTTCAAAATAGGAGGATAAGTAATTCATACTGTGAAATATGCAGATGAGCTTGTGCTGCTGGCTACGGAAGAAGGTACTGCAGGGCATGATTGAGGGACTATTGAAGTGGGAAGATGCTATGGAATGAGAATCTCAAGGCAGCCATCCCCAGTACAGATTATGATAGATCAAAAGCAACTGGAGATTGTGGAATATTTAAACTATTTGGGTAGCGTGACAACAGATGATGGAAGACGTATGTGTGGAATTAAATCCAAGATTGCCATGGCAAAAGCAGCATTCCAGAAGAAGAAGACTCTTTTCACCAGCAGACTGGACTTACATTTCAGGAAGACTCTAGTGAAATTGGTGCATAGGTTTGTATGGTGCTGAAGCCTGGACATTTCGGAAAGTAGATCAGAAACACCTTGAAAGTTTTTAAATGTGATGTTGGAGAAGGGTGGAGAATTCATCATATGTCACGGTGGCCCTAAAATGTGTATTCATAGTGATAATGTTTCATTTCCTCAGTTTGTTTGAGGAGCGAAATAGGAAAAAAGTGTACAGAGTTGGTGGAAAAGGAGTGTCGTATTAAAAGCTTTGTCTTTAAAAAAGAATACTGCACTTCCAGTAATTCAGTTTTCCCAGCGTAACATTTCCATCCACGCTTCACTTGTTCTTTGTATTATTGGTACAGGATTTGAGGTGCTTAAGGTGGTGATAATTCATAATAGGTCGGGGTTAGGACGCCATATAGTCTGGTACATTGTTATAAATGTTTTGGGGAGCATTCTGGGTGTATCTTCACAGCCCTTCAGAAGATGGACGGAGTATGCCCTGACTGAAACAACGGTACCCGCTAATCATATTACACGGTCCATAACCCGCAAAACTGTAATTTTGGATCGCATTATTCTGCATTTTTTTGCATTGTATCACTATTACAAACCAACTGACACACCTAGTAGGCAATAAATATTCCATATTGTTTTACATTGTGTTTTGATCTGAGCATAAATATTTCGGATCAGATGTAATGTAAAATAAGACATATTGCCTAACAAGTGTATTTAGTTGGTTTGTAATAATTTCGAACGTTGCAATTTTTTTAGTGCCATGGGATCTGGCAGGGCGGCGGGGGTGAAGACGCGTATGATAAGGCAGGAGGCTGCTTTGCCGATGTCATGCAACTATGGCCGGAAGAGGGCGCGAAAAGTCGTTCCTGGGAAATTTTGTTTGCATCAGTGACAATTGGAACCCACCAATATTCAATATGGCTTCGCTGTGGTTGCTGTCAGTGTTGTATTTGTCTGTGTTTTCGGCATCATTTTCAGGTAACTAAAAATATTAGGGGCTGCCACTGTAGTTTAATCCATAGCTGTTATTAATAGCGTAACAACTGCCCAAGCCTTTGATGGTTGCATGATAGCTTTCTCTGAACAGATACGAATGATTTATCTGGAGAGTTGCATGTGATGTTTAACCTAGGCGTGGTCAGAAATAAAATATTGTTTGTAAAATGTTAACTTCGTTATAATTTCAGTGTCGGCAGAAAGGATTAAAGATAAAATGTATGAAACCATAGATGGTGCCGCTGCGTGCTTTAGAAGACTAAATGGAACTCACCAGTTTGGTTGCTCATGTGAGTAACTAAAATGCAGTAAATATTTTGTTTAGTTATTGGGCGGTATGTCGAGTTAAGGACCAGTGGTTATTTTATGTTTAAGAAGGCATTTAATAATGTTCTTCTTTATAATTTGGCCATAATGTGTCAGTTATGTACAAAACCTTGTTCAGATACTTGTAGTGGATTTTTTTTCCCCCCACGTGTGTAAGAAAGCTTAATTGTTGAAGTCTCTTGGTGTATCTCTCATATTTGTAATGCTAGAATCTGGGGAGAGGTAAGCAGAACTGACACTGAAAGTGCAGTAACCAACCTTCAGAACTCTTCATAGAACCCAAAAGAGTAATGACAGGATATGTGGCACTACGGTATTGTAGGTGTACCACACTGAATCCGGTATTCGCTGACTGAGGACATGAGTGATGTAAGGTGTGATGGTTGATGGTCACATCTCCATCCACTCTTAGTCAGGAAACCTGCCAATCGAGACAGACTTAGGTTAGCCCTTTAGCCTATCTCTCTGTTATGGTCAGTCCCCTTCCTTCCAACAAAACCAGCCAATCAAGATGGACTTTGGTTACTGTTCAGGCCATTTCTCTGGTGTCGTCTGTCTCTGTCCATAATCTGCGCTGTTGTTATTCCCATACCTTATTTCTGTCCCTTTGTCACTGACCTCTGTAATGGTTATCCTTCTCAGCATTACACCATCCACCTCCCCCACCCCCGCCACAGTAGAGAATTTCCTCCTGCTCCTTCACACTCCACCCACATCAGAGGTCCCTTGATACCCACTACATTCATCTGTCTAGAAAATTTTTCTGCCCTGGTACACCTATAGTACAGTAGGGGCACTGCATTTTTAATATAGAACAGTTGAGTAATGCTGTCCTGCATTTCCTAGTCCTTTATTTTGTGTAATGCAGTGTTACTATTGTACATGAACATGTACTTTGTCGTTACTTAGAAGATAAGACTGTGCTGTGGGTATATTAATGTGTAAATTGGAACTCAGTCTTGCAAAATTTCAATCCCTTCACTCTCATAACCTAGTTTTCTAAGAAGACGTGTTGTCATATGGAATGTGTCACATTGTAGCCAGGTGGCTAGTTGTCAGTGCTATGGAAGAATCTTGTCAACTAAACGTCCTGATCAGGCAGGGAGAGTCCCAGATTGCTGAATCTATTTTACATCTGCTGTGTATCCTTAAAAGTGAAGGTAGGTTTAGAGCGATTAATACTGAGAGCATATGAATAAGTCTTGAAATTGTATGGAAATGTCTGCATTTTGTCATTGGAATAACGTTTAGTTTTTTATCGGTGAATATAAAATGAGCTATTAGAATTGCAAAATCATGTAGTAAGAATTTGGTAACAATCGTCATTGTGATGTATGTGAAATGAACATTGAAATTTACAGTAATAGAATTAGAGTGAATTATATCAGATTCGCACCATTATCCATACATGGTGATTTGTTCCATCAGCATTTATGCTTACATTCTGACAGTAGTTCCCAAATTATGTATATACTCTAAGTGCAAAAATTTCCATCCCACCATAAGCCAAGTTGGCCTTATTAACATCATATGAGAAGGTAATAACCAAGAAAGACCTGAGCTGCTACAGTGGTGAGACAACCAGTGACTAGTGACTGTGTGCTACCTCCATCTTAAGCGTAGAAGGATAGGCCATGCTGTAAGTAGTAGTGCAGGATGCAGGGAAAGGAAGGAAATATGCTGTCACTGTGGCCAAACCAGTAGGCAATGGCAACCATAAAAGGGGCTGGAGTGGGGTAATTTGGTGCTGGAAAAATGTCTATAGGACTGAAGGAAATAAGTGAGAAAAAGATTTTTGTAGGGGCTCTGCAGCATGACCCAATAGAATTGAGAGGGTAAGCAGAAGATCAGCAGGAAGGTGAGACTGCAAAAGTGACATGTAGAAGAGTATATAGAAAGGAATTTAATTAGGCCCTGTTAAGGGCTGGGGTAGATATAATCATGTCATATCCCACAAAGCTTACTCCTTTGCTGTGAAGAGGAAGGCAGCAAGTTGCTATGGAACACTGGTAACTAGCTGCCAGACTACAGTTTGACGTCACAGAAGACAATAATCTTTGTTTTAAACCCTGTGACCACCTTATATCTGACATACTTTCGTGAGATTTTTTCTGATACTTATGTCACATTTCTGTCTGCTCTTTTGTGAGATTTTCTCATAGGAAATGGTGTGTTAATTTCTTCTTTCCTGTCTATTCTGCATGTTGAGGCCACTGTAATTTCATATTTTTCAAATTACTTTAATGGCTATAACACCTGTATAACCACCAGCTCATACACTATACTAATGTACAGTACACTAGCTTGTGTATTTTTAAATGTTTTTTTTAAGTGTTCTGTGTGTCTCCCTTGAGGATAGTGTGATGTTACACCATAACATGTCAAGGGTTTATAGAGTTTGTTACATTGTACATCAATATAGTGTACGATTTGGTGGTAATACACGTGTTGTAACAAGTACGCACATGGTATGGATAATTTTAAATTTTAGCTTAATGGTTGTCCAATAATCATGATGGTAAAGGAAATTAATCACACTGTTTTGGTTATTACATTGTTATTTTGTTGCAGATCAAATGTTTTACTTCAAATATGTTCAAATTCGTATAATTTGTTCACAAGATGCCTGTGGTACACTGCACAAAATTCATGTTTCATATGTGTATCAACCTCCAGTATTTTGGAAGGTGTAGACGATAGTTAGTCATTGGATTACACAATAAGGTGTCTCTTAATCTCTTCTTTCCCCTGTTTGATATTGAACTCCTCTGTGTGTGCGTGCGTGCGTGCGCGCGCGCGCATGTGTGTGTGTGTGAGAGAGAGAGAGAGAGAGAGAATGAAAATTTGTTTAGCAATTGTGTCAGTTATGATAGGGCTGCAAATTTAAAGCATTGATTTTTAAAGCACTATTTTTAAGGTTGATGAATATACCCTGCATATTTAATTACGTACACAGTTTGGAAACATCAGTGTGCTCCTAGTGAACTGGAGTGTTTGGGTGCAGTTATCTGATGCTTGTCGTATTATCAGGGGAGTGAAATGATGAGCAAACTGTCGTGACTGAACTACTGGCAGACTGTTGCAATTTGAACTGTATATCATTCTACCAGTATAACTCTCCACATACAACTAATTATGGATTATGCCTACCATTAGAGTGGTTTCAGCCATCTTAGTCCCTTCCTTATCTGTGTGGTCTGTTTAAATCTCAACCATGTTGAGTGTCTCAAGAATGGTTTTTCACAATTTTTCTTAGTTATTTGAAACAAATGCTAGTAGTGGGATGGCTTTTCCAGAGCAGGGGAGGGGGTGATGACAGCATATTGAGCAACACTTGTTTTGTGCATACTTCTTACAACACAAATAGTGTTATGTAAATATGGGTGCTTATGGACTTCCCCCAATTACTTAAAAGATATATATTTTTGGATGTAACCATGTACTCACTGCTTGGATAGCTGATGCTGCCAGCTTCTGTAGGCGCTGAGTGAGTGATCTCCTATGTTTTTCCTTGTGTTTTTAAATTTTTCAGCACTTGGCAAATTGTTTTTCCCAAACATGAAATTATTTTCACCTTTGCAGGAGACACCACATTGGGTGAGGATTATGTGTACTATATTAAAATGGACACAACTTTTCTTTCTTGCATTTCACTGTTTGTAATTATTGTTCCATTTCTTATATGATGATATGTTCTGCACAGTGTTGTCAAGTAAATTAAGAAACAGCTGGACTGCAGAACATTGTAATGTGCATAGTGTTCAGATATACACATAGGCCTTCCAAGCAGCCTTTTTCAGTCAAGTTTTGTTGCCATCCTTTGTGCAGATGTGACACTTGGTCTATGTCTGGATTCAAGTCTTTCTTGGTTGTGATGCTGTGTGAGTAGTTCTGATATTTCAAAGTAGTGTGGTGCTTTGAAATGTTAGGAACCACTCACTCAGCAACACAGTATCATGTCTCAGAAGATCTGAATCCTAAACAATACCATTATGATAACCTCAGATCTTGCATTGCACATTAACTGTTTGGTGCCAGGATTAAATTCTGGGTGCAATCTGCAGATTGCCGGAGTTTAAATTACAGGATTTAATTGTTTGACAGAACCAGACATACTGAGATTAGTGGTGGCAGAAAAGAACCTAAGGGCTGTACAGGAATGGCCATAATTGACCAACACCTGCTGCATTGTAAGGAACCTGGAACTTCACCCAGTGTGGTGTAGCATGTGCATCGTTCAGTGCAAAAGGGTTAAGGAAGAACACATATTAGGGCTATCTGAGAACAGGGTGCTGGAGAGAATACTTGGATCTAAGGAGGAAATAATGGGGGGTTGGAGAAAGCTGTGAGATGAGGAATGGCATGATTTCTACCCATCACGAAGTATCATTTGACGGATGAAATTAAGGATGATATGGACATGGCATGTTACGTGAATGGGAGAAATGCATACCCAGATTATTTGAACAAACAAAGGAAGAGAGTGTTTGAAAGAGCCAGGCATAGATGGAAAGATCATTTTATAAGGAATATTGAAAAAGTTGTGTGGGAGTCGTTGCTTGGATGCATCTAGCTCAGGGTAGGAACCAGTGGTGACTCTAGTGAACACAGTGATGTATGTATTGGTTCCATAAAAGGCAGTGAATTTCTTTACCAGGTGAATTTGCTTTTCAAGCAGGAGTGTCTTCCACAGATAGCAGTAGGCTGCATTTGAGCAGCAGCCGTGTGAGTAAAACCTGGTCGTACAAGGATCAGATCATGCAGGGGTTTGCCCAGTCTTATAATTTTTACTTGGCCAACTTTTTTTTATTATAGGAAATTAAGTCTGTGGAGATGGGATAGCATCCAGCATCATTACTTTCATACTGAATTTAATGAAAATCAGTATGATTTAAAAAAAAGATAGGGAGGGATGCTACTCACACAGATGTAATGGTATTATGAAATGTAGGAATGATGTATAGTGATCAAATGTGTTTGGTCCCTTAAGGATTAGTTGCGGAGGTAAGAGGAGTGGCATAATTCAGTCCTGCCAGAGATTCATTCCTGGTGGTTTTTTTTTCAGCACATCGGTCAGGAAATGTTGGTGTCATTCACTGTATTGAAACTGAGACAGATCTGGACTGGTTATTGGACAATGCCACAGCAGAACCCTATATGGCTGTAATTCAGCCACATATGTTCACAAGGTATGTGTTTATCATCTGATGCAGTGTTATCAGTTTCATTTCTCTTGCGTGATTCATTTCAGAATGACACCAACACCAAGCAGTTTGGTATAGCAGCAATGCTGTGGACTCATATTCAGTAGATACTCAGTTTGAATCTTGGCCATGGCACTGGCTCTCCTGATGGAGCTTTTTTTTGTAGTTTTCCATAGTCTTGCAATTAATTCGTGACCAGTTCCTCCCAAATCCTTTCCATTTATCATTCATCTGTCGTCCTACCATTGATGTCATGTAGTCTGAGCTACAGTGCTATGAAAAACACACACACACACAGAAAACACGTGGGGGGTCTCTTCTGATTCCTAAGCCGTAATGCCTGTAGTACTGTAAGACACCATCCATTGGGATACCATTGGCTCTGCCCTCAGAATATTGGATGCAAGAAAATGTTCCTGCACTAAAATGAAGACATAATGCTTATTTTGTTGTTATAGGGAAGTGATGCTGGCATTGAAAGCATCAGGCAAGGTGAATGGTGTGGTACTGATTAATAATCGTTCAGCAGAACGTCCACAGTACTTCTCCCACGAAGATACATGTCCAAACCGCTACTCAGGTCTTTCAAATGTTGAACAGACCTGCAACATTTCGAAACCCTGGAATCCACATGGTACTGGTCTCATGTTAATAGACTGGGGTTTCCCGATATTTCACATTGAACATGAAGACACTATTTCAAAGTTGTATGAGGTACGTTCATTTGGTGTTAGCACAAAGCCACTACTAAAGTAAGTGTTTTGGCATAAGAAATGTTGTTTCAGGTTTATGCTGTCAGGATTTTTCAGTATACAAGTTACTCCTGCTAAACATGATGCATGTGTTAGCATAAAATCCATGTTATGTGACTTTTTTTGCAAGGGAACTCCAAAACTATTCTAATGTTCTAGAGTGTGGTCTCCATCCCCCAAGATCCAAAAATATAAATGTAGGTGCCTGCAATAGTATACCGGTAAAAATGTAATATTTAGTTCTGGACTAGCACATATCATGAATGTCTTGGTGGAGCTCAGATTTAAACCCATGCCGAAGCTCTGTCCTCACTTCCCAACTCGGCAAGGCAGGCGCAGGTTTAAGAGGGATGAAAGGATGAGTTCACTGCTGGCTGTCTCCTTAAGGAACAGGATCCTTATCATCTGATAAAGGTGCCTTTAGTTCCAAAGACATCCCTGGACATTGTTTACACTTTAAATGGAAGTCTGGATTTGACTCTGTGGCCTTCTGTTCTTTCTATGCAGAAATTGTGTATTACAGTAAAGCAGCATGTCAGCACTCTTTATAGCCCTTTGCATACGAAGCTATCATGCTCTTCTAACAAAGTCATGCATTTGTGGTTCAAAGATGATACCTCTTCAGTGCCATTTATCATTAACATGTGCACGGTAACTGACCAAATTTCTTTTTTGTCATTGAAAAGCCACAGGGCAGTCCAGCTCCTGCAGCTCCTTCTTGGTTTTTAGTCTTCTCTGTGGGAGGACTAATTCCACATCACCTGTGCCAGCTGTGCCTGTCTGTGGGGTGATGGTGGCATGGATCATTTCTCCAATGGCATTTGGTAAATTCTCAAAGTCAGGAATGCCTGTATGATATCTCAGTGGCACCGAGCACCATTCTCGCAAGTCAGAGGCACTTAGTTTCTGGCCCACATGTCCATTATGTAGAACATTTTCTGCTAGTCCTGCTTGCTTTGTCTGTCCTGTCCATTGTACTGTGAGTGAGTTGTGTAAGGATCATCTTATGCAATGGGCCTTGAAGTTTGCTGATCTGTGATCCACGGACTGCAGGTGAGACATGGTGTTGGTTGGAGTCACTGCACTGAGAAAGTCTGTTGTGTGTGTCGCCAGTCTGAAATTAAATTTACCAGAAAGCCCTGTCTTTTCAAAATTCCACATAACTCCGTGGGATGATTTTCCGCAATGTTCATGCCCACAGTGACTAATTCACCACCTGTTCTGAGTGTTGTACAAATCAGAAAATTCTTGAAGCAGTCAGACAACCCTTTACTTGTTGCAAAAGTTTTCTTGTGTAGTCTTCTAACAGCTGCACGTTTAGGTTACATTAAAGACTGTTGGTTTGTTAGGCCCTTAATGACACTGAAGATAACAGCGCATTATGGGCAGGGTGTTTCTCCAGTTATGTTGTGTGTAGACTGTGCATTAGGAATTTTTGGATTAAAGAAGACTGAATAGCTACAGTGTTCCCATGTCACAAGTTCTGAGATACAAAGTTTTCCTTCATAAAAAATCAGTCCCACCAAAACTCCCATAAGAGTAATGTATTTTCCCTCACATGAAGTTCTCATTTGAAAATGTTTCCCACTTTAGAAGTTTAGTTTTCATTTAATATATATAATGTGATTAAAAGGCCATACAACTATTATTCATTTCATGATGGTTGAATCATACCATAGCTGGTAATCAGTTGCAGACCACTGCATTGCCTGTGTGCGACCTAATGGCTGTTAATGTCTTGTTCCATGGTTTTCATTATTCATCATTAACTAATTAAAGAATGCCATATAGATGTTGCAGCAAGGTTTGAACTCCAAGTGTAGTTTTGAAGATTTTGTTACAGAAAATGATTATGTGCATTGAAGACTTGTGTAATAAGAGCCATGAGGTCTGGGATGCACCTGTGACAACAACAGATTACATTCAGCTCATACTTCGGGGTGGTCATTATGGCTTTTGTGTTATGAATTTTTGTTTAACACTGAAGTAAGTGTATATCCAAATTGTCATGATAATATACATTTATGATCTTCATAATTGAAATATTATGCAATTATTGCTTGGAATCAAGATATGAAAGTGGATCCAAAAAATGAACTTAATCTTTACATTTCTACATTTCCGTTGTATGAAGTTTTCCTCCCTTAAGAAATTCTTTTTCACAGGTCCATTGACAAACGTCTTATACAGGAATTTGTACCTCATTATAATTAATCCACACTTGCTTGAAGCAAGTTTAACCTTTAATGTACTGCAGGAAAACAGTGTCACATGAAATGTAACTCGCACATGTTGCCTTGCTGAGATGCAGGCATGAGGTTTTTTAAAGTAAAACAGCTCTGGCCATCAGGTGGATGATAAAGGTTAAATAGGAGTCATGTGTAACTTTTGTGTTAATAATGTGTGGTGTAACATAAGTTGTGCTCTTGTGACTTTTATATATTGTGTGCCGTGCATATTCCTATACTGTTAAAGACAGACCAACAAATGCACACACTGTCTATAAGTATATATTTGTTGTAATATCACCCCTGCATGTTTTGGTGGTCACTTCACCATCATGAGGGGGCACTGTAATGATTTGAGCGAGAGTGAATTATCACAAACTAAGACATTGGAGTATTTCTTAATTGGAATATCACATGACCATTGGATGCAAAACGGTGCTTGTTACCTTTGGTGCCCCCTCACAATGGTGAATTGACCACCAAAACATGTAGGGGTGATATTATTAAAAATGTATATTAATAGTGTGTGCATTTGTTGGTCTGTCTTGCTTGTATTCATGTAATTCAGTGGCTTTTGTCATCTTGGTGGGGTCCTTATATAAAACCATTAGATTGAGAATTTCTTCTTCACTAGGGAGTACATTGAGAAATAAAATTCCTTGCTCAGCAAATGCTACATCACGGTTATTTCCTGTCTGAGATAATAATTTTTTTCAGTGTATTGCGACTGATTACTCTCATGTTGAGTTAAAACATGCAGTAATTTTGTTACCCTTTCGTGAAACAGTGCTACCAGAAATACAATGCCCATAACAAGGACGAACAATTGGACCGATCACTTTGTGCTTTAGAGATGAATTCATTCATGAGTGCTGCTGTGGATTCAGAGACTTGCATCCGACGTAGTTCAACACCAACAATACTCAACCGAAGTGAGTCAGTTACCATTTGTAACATTGATTAGGTTCTTGATTCTGTATTGTGTCTGCATTAAACAATGATCATTCACTTTATTGGACAGTCACAGTGTTGGAGGTTGCATACATAAATTGATTTCAAAAGGAAAGAAACCTTGCACTGCAAGTTGTGCTGTGTGGGGTTCTTCTCAAATTGTGTACTGTGCATTCCATGATGTTTGACAGCTGAACTAAACAGTCGCCCTAATTTCCCCACACTACAATATGAAGATGCAGGTATGCTACTGATGTTAATGCCATGTCTTGTCAAATATTTGTTGCCTGTACAAACGTCCTGCAACGATAATAAGCAAAAAGCAAAAACCATTTGGAAACAGAAGTGTAGCGTTTAACTCATTCTGTCATTACCTTCAAAATATTGTACTTAATGCACACTGTTACTGGAATTGCATGTTAGCACAATTACAGTAGCAGAAGTACTGATCAGCAAAAAGATTGTGAGCTGTTCCATCAAGAGAGATGCTTGCTCGTGATGGCTGGGTAATTGAAAATATATATTTATAAATGTGACTGATATGGTACAGATTAACGCTGAAATAATGTGTTTTCTTGTTTGTTGGTTTTTGTACATAGTTGAGCTTGATAGTATGTCTGCAGTTTTTATTTTAAGAGGTTTGTGTTTCTGTTATGTCTGGCCTGCCGTTTCTGCTCTTGAAGCTATTTACTTATCTCGCAAATGCTGTGGGACAATGCAGGGATAAACTGGTCAATTTTCATGAAGCTGTGGTAAAAATTTGTGCCATAGTATAGCACCCAAAAGACATCTTTTTAATCCTTACCTTATATGCTTCATCATGAGGAGTCATATTTTCAATGTGTTAAGTAGGGGCATGTTGTACAAGATCATGAGACCAGTACAGACTCTGCTGTATGTTGCTGTCATGTTCAGTGATGTACTTACTTAAACAACTGTACCAGGGAGTAGTTTACAGCGTGAGGCAACTACATTAAAATTACTGAAAAGTAAACTTTTCCTGTCACAACAGTTACACCGAACCCATGCTGAATGGCAAATGTTGGCAAACAGTGTCTACAAAAACTTCTGGTGTGAACAGCAAAGCATAATTTATTGGAAAATTCTTAAAATGTGCTATGTTCTTAGGTTGGCATGTTTGTTGGCCATGGGACACATGTTGATGATTTTGTGGTGCAAGTTCCTTTCCTTTTCTAGAATGAATGGAAAGTCACCATAGGTTATGTGTATCGTGTAATGATGGCTCCATGGAAGTAAAAATATGCATTCGATTTAAAACAAGTGTATGGTTAGGAATGATATGTTTGATTTTAAAAGTAGACCTTGTCAGTTGTAGTGTGCGTAACTATGAAGTCATTATGTTTTTGGTTGATGCTGCATTGTTTATGGTATGAATCCTAGTTGGACATGGACAGATGAAGGTATATTTCATCATGAGTTACCACAGTGATTATCACTGTCATCACTGGAGTGCGTAGCATGAATGTGCTGTCCATGTGCATTAAGTCAGTTGATTTAATGAGACAGGTGTGCCATTGGTGAAAAGAAAATTTAGTTCTATTATTCTAGGAATATATTTTGTTTCTGTACATGTACAGACACTTAAGGAGTTCGGGTTAGTTGAAGTATGTTGAAATTTGCAGTGGTGTACACTGGTGGTGGTCGTTATCTGCTAAATTTCTAACCAACTCCATGGAGTTACGTTCTTGAGAATCTGGTAGTTCCTTAGCCAGTCAAGAAGTTCCCTGTCTTTTATGGAACCTGAAGTTTCATAACTGTGTCCACAAAAGCCTGCCATTTGTGTCTGTTCTGAGAATTTGTATCCAGAATGTGCCATCCCATCTTCTTTCATATCCAGTTTAATATCCTCCCCTCTGCATGTAAGTCTTTGAAGCAGTCTCATTCCTTCAGGTTTTCTCACCATACCCTGTATGCCTTGCTCTTCACCCCCACATGTTTGCCACATGCCCTGTTCATCTCATCGTCCTTGATTTGATCACCAAGGTATCTGGGGAGGAAGACAGATCATGAAGCACGTCATTATGAAATGTTCTTCAGTCTCCTGTTACATTCTACCTTTGAGGCGCAAATATATTTCTCAGCACCCTTTTCTGAAACACTGTCAGTATGTTTTCTTCCCCTAATATGAGAGACCAAGATTTAGACCCATATAGAACAGTGGGCAAAGTTATAGTTCCTTGTGTCTCAATTTGTACGTTTTTAGGCTACTTAATAGATGTCAGTCTGAAAGTGTTTGTAGACATGAAATATGTTTTACTTTGACAGCGAACTTGCTGTGTATTTTATAACTAATGATTTGTTGTGTACATTTATCAGCTAGTAGTGTATGTCAGACGGTATTCAGTTTATTGAACACCCTCACTAGGTCAGTCAGTTACAGTTGGGCATATTCATGCTTTTGTTATGTATTGACAACTTAAATTTTTTCAGAGTTTTGTGCATAATGTGTAATTTTTCATGGAAAATATTTTATCATGGGGACATGACTTTTTATGTTTCAATACTGCACTAAACATGAAATTCATATTGTAAATAAACATACTTGGATGTGCTGATAGTAATTAGTTGTGTGGGCTGTTATTTGTGCTGTACAATATGAGAAAGGTGCAGTACTACTACTAGGAAAGGCCAGTGCTATTTCACAAGCCTAGGAATCAGGAGTAGTAGTCAACAACTGGTGAATACAACCTACACATGTTTCATTAGTGTTAATGGAGCCTGTCTAACCTGGATGTTATTTATTCTGTTCTTTTTTCCAGTTCGCTACTGTGATCCCCTAGGTGGTAGTAATATTTGGTCCACGTTGTATCCTCGGTTCAAAGCAGAGGAGACAAATAGAACAGTGGTGGTTGTTGCGGCACGTTTGGATGGAACGTCCATGTTTGATGGGTTGGTTCCTGGAGCTATGAGTCCTGTTTCAGGAATTGTGACTCTTCTTATGACAGCAAAAATCTTGGCTTCTATAGCACAGAATGCGTCAGATGTAGATGTTCACCATGGTGAGTGATAAAAATGTGTAGCTTCCTTAAGGCATTTTGTGATATGTTTATTAACCCTCTGATGCCAAAATTAAATTCCTGATGTGGTCAGCAGAACGCTGCGATTTAAATTGCGGGGTTTTGCGTAGTGTTACTGTGGGGGGGGGGGGGGGGGTGCTGCTGCATCCCTAGTAGAGTTTTCATCCAGATTTAACAAAATAAAATTTGTCAGTCTCAGACACATTGACTCAGACTCATTGAATAGCAGGGTTCTGTCCTCGTTCTGCAGTCTTAGGTTAGAACTGCACTGTCTCGGGTAAGTGTGAAGCTAGTGCAATGTGGCTCCTTTACTCTTGTCAATAAAAGTGCTGTCCTACAGATGCTGTGACATATGGCTTGGACAAATCATTCTTTACTTTTTCTTTCACATCTGGGTGTCTATAAATTTTTAGTTGGCAGTTCTAAATGTGTGCTTCATTCTGTACAAGTAAAGGGTAGGCTACAAGGAAGGACTAAAGTCTTATCAAATGGTGAGTACATCATCTCTAATTCATCTGTAAACATCTTTCAGAAATAGCTAGTATTGACAGTTGGTGTTTATGTGACGTGACCGATACTCAGTCAGGCAATTTGTGCAACAGAGGTTGGTGTACAAACACGTTGACAGTATACGGTCTAGTTTGATGTGTTCTACACGAGTGTATCATGATTGTCTTCTTTTTGAACAAGAGATATCATCACTTCCAGTTATTCACGAGAAATGAAAGAGTGCATTCGTAAATCAGCTTTTAGTCTGACATAAAAGACATTGCCAGTACTCTTACGAGTTTTTCGTGGCTTAAATGCAACCTTTTCTTCAATCACCTGTTCATCTACAATCCCTGCTTCTTTTTTTGCATGCCAGTTTTATTATTGTCCTCCAAACACAGGCAGTCATGATCAGTAAAGATGCCACTTGAGATATACTTCCTTGACTGTAGGATAACTGCAGTGGCTGTTTGCACAAACCTGTTGCCTAAGTGTGTGGACACCACTGGCTATGTGGTTTCTACCACCCCAGACAGAAAAACTTGTGCCTGCTGCCCCCAGCCACCCACCCCCCACCATCTCAGTTTTGACTCACCCTTGTCTGCAGTGTGCATCCATTCCTTTTGGACTGTTCAAAATTTAGAAAAATAAAACAGAAAATTTGTAGTTAGTGAAATAAAATATTGACAGGCATGTGCTTGCTTTTCTGGTGCCTAGCACTGGCCCTGCATGTGGATGCACCCTCTAACAACACTTTTCTGCAACAGCCTCTGTTGTGCAGATTGCCTGACTGTGTGTGGGCCTCTTTAGAAAGGCAATTTTCCTGATTTACACATAGCCCTTGTTCTGTGCCCTAGTTGAGTTCCTGAAAAAGTGGGCATAAATGAGAAAGGCATAAAACAAAAGTGATATTCCTATAAGAAATAATTGAATAGATAGGGGTTAGAAGCAATCATACCAATGACAGCCTGGTCATATGTAGTGTGTGTATATGCATTTATTATTATTATTATCATAATTTCTCACTTCTCAGCTTTAGCTGGGAAATATTCACCTATCCTGGGATGTATCATCAACAGGATTAGGCTCAGTGGTCTTATGTGTAATTTAGGAAATTTCTTACAATTGAATATGTGCCAAGAATTACCACTTTTTGTATTTGTATATATGTATTTGGGTGCAGGTTAAGTCTCTTTAAACTTTGTGACAGTGACTTTGGAATTATTCCCGTAGCTGAAATTACTATCGGGACCACTTGTACTGCATCCTGCTTCCACATAGCACATATTTCGTTCGCCAGTTCTTGGTATTTCTTTTGTTTTTCAGTTATTGTTTTGGCAAGATTGTGTGTATTTGGAATAGCTATGTCTATTAGGACGGTATTTTTTGTTTTCTTGTTTGTGAGAGTTATATCAGGTCGGTTGAAAGGTATTGTTTTATCCCTAATAATGCTGCGATTCCAGTACAGTTTGAAGTTGTCATTCTCCAGCACATTGGCTGGTTTGTACCTATAGTATGGGCATTTGTCTTCATTTAGTTCAGCTGCTTCTGCTAGTTTCTGGTGTATAACTTTCACTACTTCATCATGTCTTTTTATGTACTCAGTAGGTGCTAGTTGTTCGCATGCTGCAGTAATGTGCTGGATCGTCTCCGGTTCTTTTCCACATCTTCTACACACCTTGTCGATGTTTGGCTGCTTCAAAATATATTTCTTGTAGTTTCTTGTTAGTATGACTTGGTCCTGTATTGCTGTTAAAAAGCCCTCTGTTTCAGCAAAGAGGTCTGCATTTGTCAGCCATTTGTTCGACGCTTCTATGTCTACATGTTCTTGGCTAAGGTCGTGCGGGTGTCGACCATGTAAGGCTTTTTGGGACCACTGTCTTCTGACTTTGTTGTCGTATTCTTTGTCTGTGTTGAGTTCATTTTCCTTTGCATGTTGTAAATCCAGTGGTGTGTCTTTATTGTCTGCTTTTACTGCTGCAGCATGGAGAGATGATGATGTCTGTTTGTTGAGGAAATATGTCTGAAGTAACTTCACCTGCTTATCATGTAGCTGAGTTATATCAATCATCCCTCTTCCTCCTATTTGCCATGGTAGAGTGAGTCTTTCCTTTGCGGCGTGAGGGTGGTGAATTCTGTATCTTGTAAATAGCGCTCTCGTTTTAATTTGGAGGTTCTCTAGGTCTGTAGGCGTCCATTTTGCTATTCCGAAACTGAAAGTTAGTACTGGAATTGCGTAAGTGTTTATAGCTTTAAACGTATTTTTCTCATTTAAGTTTGTCTTTAATATGCTTTTTGTGCACAGTAGGTATTCATCGCCTAGCTGTTGTTTCATTTGTGCATGTCTAATCTGCTTAGTTTGAATGTGGCCCAAGTATTTGTATATATCTTCCTCTTTCATGGCTATCATAGTGTCCTCTTCCTCTGTTGTGAAACTTCTCAGTTCTAATTTCCTTTTTACAATACTTCCAATGTTTTGCACTTTTCAATCCCAAATGTCATCCTGATATCTCTAGAGAAAGTTTGGGTAAGCTGCAGGAGTTCTTGTAGTTGGTTATTTGTGGCTGCATAGAGTTTAATATCGTCCATATATAAAAGATGATCCAATCGTGGTGTCTCCTGGTTGTTGGAGTTTATACCAAAACCCTAGTTTGTTCTGTTAAGCAGGTAGGAGAGAGAGTTTAGTGCAAGGCAAAACCATAGTAGGCTAAGACTGTCCCCTTGATATATGCCTCATTGTATGCGGATAGGATCACTCGTAATCTGGTAATTTTTAACTCTGACGTGGAGGGTTGTTGTCCATTTCTTCATCAACTGTTGCAGTGAGTCAATTATCACTGGGTCAATGTTGTATATTTCTAATATGCGTATGAGCCAGCTATGTGGCACTGAGTCAAAGGCCTTGCGGTATTCGATATATGCTATGTACAGGTTTCGGTTATCCCTGTGTGCTTGTTCCAGAACTAATGAATCTATTATTACTTGTTCTTTACATCCCTGGGGTTTTTGATACATCCTTTTTGTTCTTCTGCTAGTAATTTATTTGTTTCTAGGTGCTTGTAGATTTGTTCAGCTATGCACGCTGTATATATTTTATAGATTGTGCAGAGGCAGGTTATTGGTCTGTAATTGAATGGGTCCTTAGTGTCCTGACTTTTCGGTATTAAGTATATTATTCCTCTGACTAAGAATTTGGAATTTTTTCGGCATTCTCTATGAATTGGTTAAAGTAATATGCTAGATATGGATGAGTTGCCGTGAACCATTTGATCCAAAAGTTACTTATTCCATCTGGTCCTGGTGCCTTCCAGTTAAGTGTTTTAGCAATCAGCCGGGATACTTGTTCTGTGGTTATTGGACTGTGTTCCATTGCAGTCACATTAGACACATTATTATTAGTCACATTATTGTTGTTGTTGTTGTTGTTGTTGTTGTTGTTGTTGTTGTGTTACTGATAATATAGAAGTAAGCAATTAATATTAAATTTTAGCCTCTGCAAGTTGAAAGGAAATTGTAAACAACATACATACACTTGTCGTGGATGGTACATGCTGTATATCATTGTGGTATCAGATGACAAAATTCATTCTCACAGCCTTTACAACTTGGCCACTTTGTTACTGTCATCAAGATTCTTGTTGTGGTTAGGTTTAGGTTTCAGTTGTGACTGTTCAGTGTAGGTGGGTGGGTATGATAGTAGTTATGTTAGTTGTGTTATTTGTGACTAGCTCAGTTTGTTTGTTCCAGTCTAGTTTGTAGTTCCTAGGCCATCACAGGTAACAGATTTTCCATATTATCACTATCGCAGGTGTTCTGTCTTGGATAATCAAATTCACTCTTACAGGCTTCACTATGCAGTCACTCTGTTACCCACAGATCATACATATTGCTACTCTTAGGATTACTGCTGTTATTATTCTTTGTCATATCAGTTTTTTTGTTCCTCAGTTGGGTGTGACATTGTCGCATTTGTAGGTAGATCAAAAGAATAAATGCAAATAAACCATATGGTCTGAACTGCTAGATGGCGAGTGCATGGTGACTGACGTATGCAGTTTACAGTGAGCATGCAGCCTCCTAGTTTTTTATTCGCTGTGAAATCTGTACTCTCCCAGCAGCATTGAAGTGTGCAGCCAGCTGAAGGGCATTAAAATCAAAAATGAAGAAGTGAAAATTAAGAAGTGTGAATTGGCTAAGGGCGTTAAAACAAAAAGGCATAAAACAAAGGGGCATAAAACAATGGATAGGTGTAGATCTAATGGTGGTAACTGTGTGTTCATACTTGCTTTCTTATGTGTCACTTTAGACAGGTAACCCTGTGAAGATGTTCTTTCTCGGTCTAGTGAGAAAGAAACGAATGTTTGGGGTATGTTGCAAATGGTGATCAGTGGTGAATCCAGCATGTTTTAGTTGTAGTGAGGGCTACCTGTTGCACTTCATTCCCCAGGATTCTTTCCTGAGTGTCCCAGGATGATTGCGGATACCCCCAGAAAATCTCTGTGCATCTTGATTTTTGCTTTCCCCAAGTTTTTTGGTGGGTCTGGTCAGTAAATATTTTGGTATGCTACTTTTGTGTGTGTGTGTGTGTGGGGGGGGGGGGGGGGAAGCTGGCCCAGAGTGTGTGTAGAATTCTGTGAGCATGCTTTGGTATCATGTTGATAGTGGACCACACTGACAGTGATAATAAGCACATTTTTTAAAGTAACTGGGCATGATAGCTGTGATCTGTGTAGTAGAAGTGTCATGAAGCCTTATTCAGGTTTGAAGAGGGAAGGATCAGAAGAGGACATTCTGAGTAAACACATTCCTTCCCACTCTGTTGGACAGAACCGTAATTATTGGGTTTAGTGGGAGCGGGAAAAATTCTTAACAAGGCTGTACAAGGATGGCTCTACTTGGCAGTGCATATGTTGTGTTCTTAGGCAGCTGAACCTTCCACCATACGATGCAGTGTATGCACTGTAGGTTTAAGGATGTAAAGTACACTGTAATATATGTTACTGTGTTTCCTAAATTTAAGTTTTGATAGTGTTAACTAATATTAAGTAACAGGTATGTAATGTGACATTTTTATGGTGTAATTAGTTTGTACAATAGTGAGCTGAATTTATCTTAAGTAACATATTTATAGTAAAATCAGTTATTATATCTCGGCAGTTTAGTTTGTGCCATTTTATGGTTCATGTACATGACCCATATCATTATGACTGTCTGACCATTAAAGCCTCCAGTGGTTGTAATTTGATATGTGTGTATTGTTAGTGTGATGAACATTAAAATGCTCCTCCTCCTCCTCCTTCGAAAGATAAATGCCTCCCTAGTTGCTGGCCTCCATCCATCCCTATTCTGTGCTACTTGTCTGCAATTAACAATTCCTATTTTTCTTGTGTCATTCTTTATAGGACATTAAAATTGGTTCATTGTAAAACACAGACATGATGCTCCTTTGCAAAAACATGGACCCTTATAAAGAGAAACACAGGCAAAATCTAAGCAATGGATATGAAATTTTTCAGAACTTCTGGAAGGAAAATAAGAAGGGATAGAATTAGAAATGATGTTTGGGTGATCAGATTGAGAAGAATGAGATGCAGTGGTGAAGGGAGAGATGTGTCCAAGGTTTCAGCAGGGAAACGTGAGAGAACGAGACCAGTTTGAAGAAGTAGGCATAGGTGGAAGGATAATATTAAAATGTATCTTTAAAAAATAGAACAGCTGGATTGATCTGGCTCAGAAAAGGACAAGTTGTGGGCTCTAGGGACACAGTAAGAAGCCTTTGGGTTTCATAAAATGTGGGGATTTTCTGGACTAGCTGAAGAATTACTAGCTTCTCAAGAAGGCATCTGCTTCATGGGGGTAGTTCATGATTAAAATGAAATTTTTAGAGATGTTATAATCCAAAATTGGTTAATACAGTTGGAAGAAACAATGATGGCATTTTAGAAAGAATATAACATGGATACCAAAAGGGTCATCAGAATTAAATTTTGTATGAAAGAGACCTATGGGATGACCCAGAACAAGATGGTTTAGCCAGGTACTAGACTGCATTACGAAGACCAAAAAGGAGACTTTTGATCCATCAGCCTGTAAGTAAAAGAATGGGTGGTGGTGGCATTACAGAGATACTTTTAATATTACAACAGTCAGTTACGTTACTGAGTAAGGTAGCTTGAATTCATAAAAAGAATACTGATGCATGCAGTGATGGATGTTGAAATTCTGGTAGTGTCAAGAATATTGATCAGTGTGCAGTCATGTGTCATGTTTTGTTTCACTCACATTTAAGTGGCAATGATAATGAACCTGGAGTTCTAATTTGCACTGCATATAAGTAATTGATGATAATATTGCCCAACCTTTTCACTCCTGATACTCATTTTGAACAAATAGTGCTCCGAATGCCTAATTTATATGTCTATTGAAATAAGTTCTTGCTTGTGCCTTCACATTTCAGAGAGGTATGCAATATACATTTTATGCAATTTCCGTCCCTATTTTTGACTTGATATGCTCTTTAAGCTGTTTATGCAAAAGGATTAACATTGTAAATAACTTGAACTTGTTTTCTGTCCAGTGCTGCAGTACGTACTATTTTTCAGACAATAATGTGCTGTTTCTGCTCTTGAATGGAGAAGCGTATGATTACATTGGTTCAAGCCGGGTTGTGTGGGATATGAAAAATGGGATGTTCCCGATGAAACCGAGCTCTTCAGCAACACAGGAACCTCCACCACTGTATCTTCACAACATTGCGTTATTTGTTGAACTTGGACAGATTTCTACTCTTGGGGAGAAGCGAGCCAATGAAACGACTCTGTACTTCCACCAGCACTATCCCACATCCAACAATATTCTTAATCGGTATCGGGTGAGTTGATTGATATTTTACTTTTATGCAAAGGATGTCTTTCATTAAAATCAGCTGATACATACATGACACTACTACATTGATTGCCGGTTTTTATGATGGCTCTTGTCAACTGTTTGCACGGACAAAAGGAGATTATGCATCATAAACAAGCCTTTTGGTATGGGTATGCCCAAAAAATATTTACAGAGTAGTAGTAACTTGTATTACACTATCATGGCACACAATACACCATTTATGTTCATGACTTTTATCTACATGTTTTCATCTTTGAATATCTCGTTTGTAAATATATTGTGACTGTAGTATTACCCATCAAAGCCTTAGGTATTTTCCATTGAAGTTACACAATCTTTTATCCCTGACAGTGGTCTAAGTACTGGAAAACATAAGGAAGAAATTATTTAAATAAATGGTTTCTTACATGTTGTGATGGTGTAGAAAAAGTGGGTCGTAAGATCATAGCAAGTCCACATTGCAAATAAAATGTATGTGTTCAAGATTGTTAAATGTTGAAACAGAAGGAAATAATGGAGGTCCCATTCAACACATCAGACTTTTCTTTTATGTGGTGCAATCAAATAGTTCCTGGACTGAATTTATTTCTCCAGAACAACAACACTTAAGCCTTCAGATTATGTAGGTAAAATGTTATGTGTGTGCTTTACACTATATCATGGACACAGGGAATGTGAAGCTAAAGCCCTTAGTATTGGTACTAGGTGGAGGTTAGCAGCCATCTTAACACATTTATTGCCAAATTTTATGTCATATGATTTAATGGAGAGGGTTTAATGCTGTCATTTAAGTCAGTTCAACACAACTGTCATTATAACTGAATTATGATTGTCAGTAAATATCATTGCTTGCCAAGGGCCACATAGATTATTAGGCACTAGCAACTGCCTGGTGTTTTTTCATCCCCTTATTTTCCTTGTCGTTGTCCTTACATTTATTGTGCATTCTGTTTGGTCTGCACAATAGGAAGGTAGTTCAGTTGGGAGATAACGCTGTTCCTGTGAAGTCACAGCCAATCTCAGGTGTACAGTATTCCTCATATTTGAGCATTTAATGATTTAGTAATGGTTAAGTGCTGAAAGAAGAGGAAGTAATGTAGGTCCCATTCAACACGTCATACTTTTCTTCTGTGTGGTGCAATCACATAATTTTTGGACTGACTTTATTTCTCCGTAACAACGCTTACATTTTAATTGATGTTGTCCCCTCTGAGTCATCCTCTTTTGTCTTTACACAGGGAGCCCAGTGATCAAACCACCATTCCGAGTATTTTGTGAAGTGCGTTGTGTGAAACTCACCAAGTATGTCCCATGATTTTGCTTGAATCATGTTGATATGATTGTAACTCATTCCCTTTAAGCCATCACCTGTGATTGTAAAAGGAATTCGGGGTCTTCTTCAGTCCTTTTTTGGAGGTTCTGGCGCATGCTGACATCATTCTTCTTAGTTGGCATGAGTTTGGCAACAATCCAGTGCATGTTGGGATTTTATTTCAGGTGCTCTGGAATTGATCCAAATGAAATTTACAACATTTTAGCAGTGTCACAGACACTGATTCTTCTTCCATAGCATTTTTCCCTAGTTGAAAGCAAAATTTAATGCAAACACACTGTTCCAGTCTGCCGTATTCAAGGTATGCTAGAATTGCAAATGGAGCACTGTAACAAGACATTACTTGACAATCACATGTGCTACAGCATTATTCCAGGCAGGAAATGTATCTACACCGGGTAGTAGGAGTGTGTGCTAGCAACAGTAGTGTTATCTTGCAGCAAGTCCAGAAACTATATGGTAGCACCTCATACAAGTTTGTGTACTCAAGGTGTGATGTAGCTTCCAAGAAGTTTTAGAAAGTGATATGTGTTGACATTTCACTGGCACATGTAACAAAACATGTTTAGACAGAAAAACAAGAGGGGGTAGAAATGAGAAGCAGAGAGACTTTCAGCTGTGAGGGCAGTTGGCCATATACATCTTGCTGTTGTTACCACTAACTGTCATGGTGGTGGCAGTCTGTTACTCTGCAGCAACGTGGCTACCTATGCGTATGGGGATTTGAATCCTTACTGGACATGTTGGTAGTGTGACTAGACATAATAGCTGTCCCTTTCATTGTAGGACGTGTCATGTATAACCTTTTATCTGCCACCACTGTATTATTTGTCACTTACGTACCAGACTCGGCTTGTAGTTGCGTGTGCAGTAACACTGTACTGTAGTACCAAGGAAGTTATACAAACTGAAGTCTGTATAAAAGATGCTGCATGTATTGTTTGTGCTTACAGTTATATTTATGCATCTTTTACATGGCTTACACAGACGAAAATGACAATTTGAGAACAGTAAGCCCTATTAATTATTTGAATATTAAATTTGTGAAGCATTATAATGTAAGTCATGACATTGCTGTGGATTAACCTTTTAAAGCCTAGTGGTAACTTTACATACCACAAGGTTTAACATTAAAAAATTCTATGTGGTGCCCACATTGCGTTTATGTGTTTTGTACGGATCTCAGAATAAACAGCAACTTTTGCCTTATAAAACATTAAGAGATTGGTTTTTATAACTGCAGTGGAGAGTGTTTACAGCACGGTACGCACTGAGTCCTTATATAAAACAGATACGCTTCGTCTTTAAAGGGTTAATATACTCAATTTCTGCAGTAGTGTTGCCTGTATCCAGTTCAGTCCCTTGAAATTGGACAAGGTGTGTAAACTGGGAGGCTGTTACTGGTGATTTAGCAACTTTGCACAGCAGAACATGGCCCATAACTTGGCCCTTCCTGTTAGTGAAGCAGTGGTTTTGGATAATGGTTATTCTGTTTGAACTTGGGCCATTCTGAAACAAATGGTAACACTAGAGTAGAATACATATGTTTATTACCAACAAATTGCACGAGTTGAAATATACAGGATTTTTACTCTGACAAGTTTTGGCTATTGAGAGTAGCCGTCCTCAGGGAGTACATTTCAGAGAGGAAGTATAGATGTTAAAACATATCATCGGTTGGTAAATTGTAAATGGTACATATAAAGGAACTTAATTACAATATGAATATGTGATATTAACAAATATAAAGGTTATGTATGGTATAGTATATATAGTGTGCAGCCAAACATCTAGAAGTAGTAAAGGCTTCGCATCTAGTTGAATGATGAATCCTGTATATCACCAGGGATGTATCCTGTTTACATGAACACTCTGTACAGAATGTTTATTGCTTTATATGTGCCATTTACCAATGATGACGATGTATTGTAACACCTGTACTTCCTTTGTGAAACATACTCCCTGAGGATGGTTACTGTCAATACCCAAAACATGCTGGCATAACAATACTGTATATTTTAAGCGGTACAGTTTGTTGGTAATAAATGTGTATTGCATGTCTGTTCCACGAAAATGTACAGTATCAGATTATGAGTAGTTGTTTATTTATGTTTTTTTATTTATATATTTCAGATGGAGAAGTTTGTTGAAAATATGAATCGTTATGGGGAACTAGTGGGACTTAAATTCAGTGTAATAAATGACAAAAGCTTTCCACCAGCATCACTTCAAAGCTTCTTGGCTGCAAGCAGTGATATCTCTGGTATGGTACTGGCTGATCACGAATCCCAGTATTTAAACACGTGAGTTTATAACATTTTAAGACATATAAAAATAACCCTACCTAATGTTTTGCAATTGTAGAGAGCTGTCCTTTTTTTTTTCAGAATGAACATAATAAATAATAGGCATAAAATGTGTAGCTTTAAATTTGTTTTTTGTACTGTTCACACAGCATTTTGTTAAATGAAGGGGAATGTTGCAGTGGGACATGTAGCACACATCGATGCCTCACAGGTATTTATTTTGGTTTGTGAGTTTTGCATTGCAGGATGGTATTGTAGGTGGACCATACTAGAGTTAGAAATGTTTAAATGTGTCAAGGGAAGCACCTAGTGTTTGAATCAAAGGTAGATACTTGTACTGACAGTAGCAGGGCATAGCGTAGCAATTTTCCAGTTCAAATTACAGTAAAAGCTGGTCCCTCTGGCACTGAATGATCTGTAAATATACAGAGACCCATTGCTTTTCACTATTCCATCTATGAGCAGCACCAATTATGGGAGTTGAGAAAGCAAAATTTAAGAAAGAAGGCCTATTTTCAGCGTAAATTTCCATAAGTGAATTGTCAAGATAGTGACAGCAAAATGAGTGTCTTTGTGTCTTGTTGGTTTTTTAGAGTCGGTATATATTCCTTGTTATGTGAGTAGTGATAAAAAGGAAATAGACAGTGCAGCCGGGAATACAGGACAGGCTATTAAGTGACAAATCAGATGGGTAGGCCTGTCCATGAGGCTGCTAAATCCTTGAAGATACACATCAGGTGTAACAGTCTAATATTTGGAACACTGACATTCGGCAACCCCGCAGTCCCAAATGGACATTTTTGTTCAAAAACACACATGTAGATTTTTCATGTTTAATGTTGGTGGGATAATATGTGATGGTAAATATTGTCTACACATACTGCAGATTTAAAAGTGATTTTGCAGTTGTGCATTTTAGCAAGGGGGCATATATGGGTGCCAAGATGTGCATACAGTGATGTATTCAACACCATTTAGAGATGCATGTCCAACTCCATGCTCCAGCAACTGTACATTTAGGTGTTCCAGGTATACATTGAATTCACAGCTGGCAGGATAAATACAGTAGAACCCTGTTAAGACATTTTTTAAAATTCCAAGAAAATTTTGCTTATTAAGCAGGAAATGTCTTAAAAGGGTAGGACCAAAAAATTCTGTTTTTTAGTTTTTCTGTGAACATATTACATATATATGCTGAATTTGTATAATTTGCAGCCGTCTTAACACATTTTCACCTGTATCAGGCCATCTAACCATTTTGTCTGTAACCTTTTGTTCACAGTTTTATTTACGCCTTTAACTATACTGTCACTGACTTTTCATTCAGCAGTTCACATTTCATTCCAGGTGTTTACTTTTCCTTCAAATATTTGTAAAGTGTGGGTTGTCTTGCTCTTTTTTTCAAAGACAGTTGCGGTGTACATGTTCAGATTCCATAGGTTCATTATTAGGTAGACCGTAAGGGGTGGTCAGTAGTTGCAGTCGCTTTCACTAACTCTGCAGTGTCTTGAATTTATCTTGTGGAATTGCTGTGTAACTTCCCTGCACACAGTCACCACGAATGTTTCACAATCATGCTGCACCATGACGCATTTGTATTACTGCTGATAAATTACGTTTAAACAAGCTGTCACATGCGAGCATCCACGCATCTAGTGTCAGACTGCTGTCCCCCCAGCAGGGTGGATTCCACCTCCACATGGCTTACACGCTGGGTGTCATCAGCTAGCACATCTAAACTTCTGCAAATGTTATTGACTGCGTGAATTCCCTCCTAGTGACCAGCCAATTGAAAATTCCACACATCAGCATTGCCAAATGCAGGCTCGTGTAGGTCGCAAAACAGCTAGGATAGGCTTCCGGTTCCATGATACAATCTTTCAGTCATTGTTGACGGAGACCAAGTAGTGGGGACTGATTGACTGCAGTCTCTGCATCACGGGAGAAATTCAACACTCCCAAGCCATGAGGTTGCATCATCCTGTCGTGTGAAACTTGAGGAAATGACCTTGGAGGTTAACCTATATGAACTGACTGCATCATTTGAATGCTGTATTTTGGAAACAGAACAAATTAAAACTCAGGAAAATTGTTTAAGATTTTGATACAGAAAATGTATTACATGGGTAAAAAAATTGTTTCATCGTCAGATTTGTTACTTCTTAGTCAGGAAATTTTTTGGTTACCCTTAGGTATTTGATGCAAGAATGAAACATAGCTCAACTGAGAAAGAAAGTACACTCAAACTCAGTTATAATGACTTCAAAGGGACCAAAACATTTGTGTCGTTATAACCGAATTTTGCTGTAAGTGAGGTATATGGTAAAAGTGAAGAAAAAATATTTCAAGACAAAGTACAGGCCTGCAGTTATACTACTTAAATTTTCATGCTTTGATCTATCTTAAACTTAAATTATAATATTATACTTGTCAATTTCCTTAAAGGCTTGCACAGAAAAGTACATAAAGTTATGTTTAAAATTTAGGAACTGAAAACACCCTACTGTAATTCTAAGTTTGCACATGTGGTAAGAAGTATCTATAATTTGTTGTTCTCTGGCCTGGCTTCGTAGCAGCGGTTCACAACACATGTGTGTGTAAACCAAAGTGGGCAATAAATACTGCTCCTTGAGTGACCATAAACGCAAAAGTGGCATAAGTCTCAAATCTGGGCGGCGCACTTAGGTCGTTCTTGCATTCAGCGAATGGAACGCTACTATCCAGGTCATAAACAATTTGCTTTCATGTAGCAAATGAGCGTGGGCAGTCATGGGATGGGATGGGAAGTCACCTGATAAACAGCTCATAGGTTGCAGTTGCATGGGTTGGAGAATGCCGTGTGGTGAGTTGTGCTTCTTGAAAAACTATCAGAGCACAAATGATTGGCAATGTTGTTATATCCGAGGTAGATGCTCTTATGTATTTCATACTAAGCAAGGTAGAAAAACACATACCTTTTGGGGAATTAGTTGATACCAGCGAATGTTTGGTGCTATATCCGAGATGTTGTACAAACCAAAGTCATCAAAACCGAGTTCAGCTGTACATGATGCACTGTCAGAAAAAAGTTACTTGATACAGCAGTTACAACATATCTTACTGTTAGCTGTTCTGTGCTGGAGGCTTCCTGCTTGTATAATCCATTGTTACCAGTTACCACTTCGAGCTGTGCCTTTGCGTGATGGTCTTTGATATGCGCAGGCCAGCATTGCAGTTTTGACACTTTGTTTGAATTTAGTGTCTCTTTGTTGTACAGGAATGACACCTTACACAGGCCATCCTATTTTCAGTTGTTGTAGGCCAATGCTGGCAAGTGCTCTCCTCCAGGCGGCCAATTCTTGTCACCAAAGCTAATGGCCCGCCAACAGGTTGAATTGGACATGGCTATGGTCCAGCAAGCTCTGTCGTATTCATCTCAAGTGTCAGAAGTCGTGTGTGGAAGTTTAGAACCACAGGGCTTTAGGAGAATGTGGTTGTTTAGAGTTGTGAGGTTGAGGAGATGAAGAAAACAATTTTCTCATCCACTTCCATGTATGGTAACTGATAGAGCTGCTGTTGGCCATTCTGTCACTTTTATCAATGTAACCCCTGTGTCGATTGTAATCCTCCATGGTGGCTGGCTTCAGAGCATTTCCCCTCTCATAACAAAAGTTACATTCTGCTGCTGGATCGTAAATATTTTTAAGCTTATGCATGTTACGTTTGTCCTTCCAAGTTATTGCTCTTATGTCATCACTTGTCCTGATCCTAACATCTTCCTGTTTCAGTGCCTGTGTCTTGCTTCTGAAGTCATCCGGCATTCCTTTACGGTTTGGTGTAACCACACCAAAGCAGTTTATTTTCTGTTCTGTCAGGTCACTAAATAAGTCAGGAGAAGAAAAGGAATTGTCCACATTTATAACTTGTGGCCATGCCCCTTTACTTTTCATGTCAGTTGTTTCACTGTAGCATGGGGCACTGTCCTGTGTTGTGGCACATATTCTGTCTTTTCCTAAGTACAGTTCCATGTAGTATGTGTAGTCAGTTGCATTGCAGGGTTTGTAAATTCTAATTCCAAATCTTGTGTGTTTCTTTGGGATTTATTGTTATAATTCAACCGTCCCTTTGAAAAGTACGATCACCTTGTCAATAGCCATACGTTCAGAAGTGTATAATTCGGAATACACAACATCAGATCATATTACAAATTTCCCTAATTCTTCCCAGTCATAATTTCCACCATTCTTGTCAATTTCTTTGTCCTTGTGTAGTGTAAGTAATGTAAGATGTACGAGAAATGGTGTAAAAAATTGTTCTATTCCTGTAGTCCCACAGAGTAGTATGTATGTTGTGGCCCGTTTGTACAGTGATTGCTACAAACAGAAACATGTTGGTACTCACTGTGTCATGAATGACATTTGGTTTTTGTCACATCTGTCCAAATATTGGTGGTAGTGTCTGTTACTTTCTGTCACCAGGAGACCAGTAACAGATATGAAATAGGTCATAGAAATGCTCGAGGTGATGAATATTTATGTGTGGTGCTTTGTTCTGCTTCTTGCCTGTATTAGCAGATGTAAACTGATGGATGTGTGTCTAGTTAGGTTGACACCACAGTCCCCACTTCATTATCTGTTGTAGCATTGGTTGTGTGTTGAAATCCTCTTCATCCTTGGCTGATTCTGTGTCCTAAACATACTTACTTGAATCGGCATCACAGATCAGATCAGATTCAGTACCTTCATCGTGAAGTTTTCTTGTGGAAGTGGTGGTGCTGATTAGTAACTTACACAAAATAAGTTTTAGGAGTGACGGGGTCCTGCACTGTGCAACAAACTCTGGCAAAAACACTAAGAAACATACATTTCCGTTTGCATGTCAAATTCCTTGTGGTTGTAAATGTAAACCTCTTTTTTAGTAGACCCTTACAAAAACCTTTTTCCTCAACAGTAGGGAAGAACTCAGGGAAAAAAGCCTGGAATTAAGGCTAAGGAGAATAAGAATAACATACTGTTAAAATTTCTCTCTTCTAGAGAAGTGTTTCTTTTTTGTACTGCTTCAGATCATTTTATAATAAACTGTGATATACACTACAGTGTTCTCCATGCTTTACTTGAGTAAATGCAATTTATTTCATTGATCTGTCATTATTATTTGTCAAGATACTCAACATTTTCCTAACTATCACAACAATCCACAGAGAAAGTTCTGGTCTGCCGACACTACAGGGTATTTAAATTGCCAGCTTCTAAAGGTTAAATGACAGCATTTGAATTGAAATAGTAGGATCTATGCTGGGGTGTTTTCTTGGCAGGGAGTGTGGGCTTAAATTTTAGAACATGTTTGACAAAAGATGTGGATAATGTTTGAACAAAACAGCGTGAAGTTGTGAAGTAAAATGACATTTTGTGGGAACTAAAACAGAGATTGTCCAGTGTGTCTTAAAAATTTCAGTAAATATTGTTAGTGCCTAAGTGTGCAAAAGAAGTTTCTAGAAGTTTCTAAATTCCCAGTTTCTTTTACTTGCATGTCGGTTTGAGGCTCAAATTTTGCACAGGGAGGTTATACTTTCAGTTTTACTGCTGTCCTTTGGTGTGCTGCTGCGCAAAGAAACATCTGGTGACACATCACCCTACATTAGATGTACTGCATTTCACATTTATTTTGTGCATCATGTGGTAGCTGAACACCCAACATCGCAGCTGTGTATTATATGTAGCAGGCCAGTGCTTATTGCCACTAGTCTAGTCTACTAAGGTTGGTGGCGGTATTGGGTGGTCTACCTCATGGCCTTTGTATGCGCCATTCTTGCCCAGTAAGTGCCAGATCTAACAGATGGAAGAACGCTTTCTTCATCCACTTCCCTGTATGATGGCTGATGGAGTAGCTGTTGGCCATTCTGTCTCTCACTCACATAACCCATGTGACTGGTATAATCCACCACAGCGGTTTGTTGCATTCCCTATTTCATCGCAGAAATTGCCTTCTGGTGGTGCATCATGAATATATGTCAACAAGTAAGTGTCTCTTTTGTCCCTTCACAGTTTTGGAGTCAAATCACCCCTGGTCCTTACTTGATTATCACTCTGTTTCAGTTTTTACGTGTGACATCCCATTGTGTGTCAGTGATATGAATAGGTGAAGTAAATATCACTCAACACAACCATCCTTCTGATTGATCAGCTACATGTTTTGACCTAAATTGGAGCCTGGTGATGATCTATTTTAGCTTGAAACATGTGGCCAATCAATTAGAAAAATACACTCTATTGTCTGATAAACATAGTTGTGTTGATTTCACCTATTCATACTGTTTCATTTTCCTTTTCTTGTGTCCTAGGTCCTATGGCATGTCCTTCCTAGTTGGTCTGACAGTCCCACAACGTGTCAGTTTTTGTATTGTCGAGGTATCAAATCTGTCAGGGGAGGAAAAGAATTGTCTCTGTACACTTTGTGACCACATCTGTCGGTTTTCCTAGTCCTGTCACTGTGGCATGCATTGATGTCAGCTGTGGTATGCATTATCTGTTCGTTCCCAAGATATACTTTCATGTCCTGTATACACACTGGAGTCACAGTGTTTGTATATTTTTATGCCGAAACATTTGTACATGGGTTTTTCAAATGAAATCCAGAAAAATGATATGAAGTGATTTATTGCAAAAATCAGTACAGTAGAATGACATTAATCTTCAATGTAGTGCACATCACTTTTTACACTTATCCTCAAATGTTCCACTAAGGCATAAATTCCTCAGGAGAAGAAGTCTTTTGGTTGCTGTGTCAGCCAGTCATGTGCCACTCCTTTACATCCTCATGCGATCTGAAGTGATGTCCACGTGATGCATCATTTAGCAGCCAAAAGAGGTGAAAATTGTTGGGTGCCAAATCTGGTGAATATGGCAGATGTAGTAACACCTCCAATTTTAAATCCTGAATCTGTTTCACATTATGACAGACTGTATGAAGGCAGGCATTGTCATGCTGCAGACACATGCCAGATGACAAGAAACCATGGCGTTTTCTTCTCATTGCTGACTTAAGCTGAGTCCAAAGCATGTCACTGTACTTTTCACTGTTCATTGTTTGTTTATGTGGTTTTCATTTGAATGACCTTTGTATTTCTTAGAAGTATATAGTTTGAAAATTACCCTTCATTAGACTACATCTACTGCCAGATGTTCAGAAAGTTGTAAAATTTTGAAAATATCCTGTTTAGAATTTCACATAGGCCTCTTTATTTTCTGTAGTCTGTAAAAAGTTTTGTTAATTCTGTCAACTTCACTTCTGTTGTCTGTGAAGTGTAGGAACTGAAGTATGTGTAAGTGGCTGTCTTGTTTCATCATGTTGTTGTAGAGAGATCTGTCAAGCTGGTCCGTTGTTGCCCAGTAGTCTGTCATTGGTCTTGTAAGCAGTGTCTCATTTGTACTGTTATTGCCAGGAAGGCCATTTAGGCTTCAGTTACATCAGGTACAGGAGAAGGTCCCCCATCAAGACTATGTAGTAATTATCATATCAGTTAGTCTCCACCATCAGTGATGCAATAATTTGTGTAAAGCAGAAGAAAATGCTACATGGACTGGAGCCATCATTTGTGTGTGGCGCTTCATTGTCATTCTTTCCTTTGGGCTCCCCTCTGTGTAGTTGTGTACTGCACTATTCTAAGGGGAAGGGGACAGTATCCATTACAAGGCTGCTGGCTGTTGTGTCTATTGATCTGGTTCACTCTGATCATTGTTCTGGTAATGCTGGATGAATTTTGGCTCTGACATGGACAGTGGATGGTGGGCACTCTGGTTGTAACTGTGACACCCCTAGTACGTCTTCATCATAATCTTGCTCATGTTCTGTACCGACATCACTTTGGGCCTTGTCCTCGTCACTCCTGCTGTCCAGAATCAGCGCGGGTATCTGATTTGGGGTTAGCAAGCTCACCTTCTTCCTCACCTGTTCACTTATTTTGCCTTTATCTGTGGCCTGTGCAGTGCTTACTGAGAAGGAAAAATATTCCTTCCATCTGCCATACTGCATGTGTAAGCTTAACAAGTGATCAGGAACTGAAACATCATGTTTGTGAGCTATGATTAAGGCTGTGTCCTTGAAATGAAAGCCATGCCATATGAAGTCATTTTCTCTTTATTGCCAGAGTTTGTTTTTTCTTCGTAGCCCTAGGTTCATGTGTCAACATTCTCTAGACTAAGACATGAGTCATATGCATGTGAGCGTGCAGAGACAGAGACAGACAGACAGACAGACAGAAAAATGACTTCAGCATTGCTGTGTGTTCACTGTATAGTGCTTTTACAGGGCTGGAAATACAAACTGTGGCCACCATGCTGCATGCATATAAGTTAAAGGTTTGTACAGTTAGAACTTGTTTGGCAGCTGTCTACCTGAACTTCAGGGCTCTTGAAACCAATTTTTCTAGCTTCAGATGAGCAGTCATTTATTACGAGTATTCATTTAATAATGAATCAGTCAAAGCTGTTTAACAACGTTGTGATGGTGTATTTCTCCATAATGCCAACCTGCTGACCAGACTGTGTTGTCATAACCCTCAGAACCTGAGTAGGGATCATCCCCACCATGTAAACCTCACATGTTAGATCCTGTGTCATCTGCAGAGGTTATGTAGTGGCAGTTTGTATGCAAGAGTGATTGTGTATGACTTCACTGAAAAGGACAGGGCTGACAAGATTTGTGGTCTGTCTCAAGGAATAGAAAGGAATTAACCTGGAATGATTAAAAGTCACAAGAGAGCTCAACTGTAATACCAGATGCATTAGGCAGAGTTGAATTTGGGTGCCTGCTGAGCATCAGTGCAGGCTGTAACTTACGGTTTCCATGATAAAGTGCTTTTTTGAAACTACATAAATTGTCATTTTTAAATGATTAAGCAGTTAAAAATGTCGGTAGGTGTATGACGTAGATGTGAAGTTGTCCCTGTGGATGCCATGAAAATGTATGGGGGAGTGGAAGTATAGCTCCACTCCTACTTAAACCTGGCACTAGATATGGGTGAATGGTCTTCTTTATGCCCCCAGCCACCATACCCCCAGGGAAAGAGCTCTCAATACCCATTGAATAGGAGGCTGAGTGGGTTCCAGAGCCAGTCTGGACGTTTTGGAGGAGAGAGAAATCTCTTTCCTGTGGCATATATCGAACCACAATTCCTTGGACCTCCAGCCCTTAGCTGAGTCCTTGTAATGAGTTCACTGTCCTGGCCCCTGTCTGTAGATATGTGTGCCTACTTTATAAGTGACTCTGCCCAGAGAGTGTGCCTACTTTATAAGTAACTCTGCCCAGAGAGAAGTTTATATTAATAAAAATGTGTTGCAGGTATTATCACAGTATAATGGATGATGGCCAGGCGCTCAACTACAGTTATCAGAATGGCAGTAAACCAAGTACAGATTCTATTCAAAAACTGGTAGCTAACTTGGCACGTACCCTGGCACAGACACTATATTTTTATGTCGATAGTACTGGACTTCGTGATGAATTGGACGTTCCAGAACCAGATACATATGCAGAACTGGTAAGAATTTTTAGTTCAGTAAGTTAGTAATGTATTCATTGGACTATAATTTTGCTCAACTTATGTCTTTATAATGAAGGTGGTCACATGTAAGATAAACCTTTCCATTATGTTCTGCTGTTCCACATTGTTGTTGTCATTCCCATGTCACTCCCTGCTTGGTCTTCACCTTCCCAGTCCTCGGGGGGGGGGGGGGGGGGGGGGGGGGGGGGGGGGGGGGGGG